>OX940897.1:4634518-4819518 GCA_954871355.1 Cabera pusaria
TCAGTAGCTATTGAGATTATTGCGATCAGACAGACAGACGCAGTGATGGACTTTGTTTTATACTTACTTACGTAGTGATATTGGACGGCCCTTTTGGCGTAAGGGATAGTTACCCTGATTCTGACCCGACGGTCGATGGTTCTAATCCTAGCTATATACCTACCAATGAAAGTTTTATGTGCATTCATGAATCATGAGTTTTCGTACAGTGGTAGTGGGATCATTAAATCTACCAAAAAGTAGCTTACCTCCAAGGAGAAGATCTGCCGCCGTAACCTTACGGCGTGCCCCGACGCAAAATGTAGTGGGGTGCTTTTCAGGATATTATCAAAATAACCCTTCTAGTCATATCTGTTCATAAAATATTTGGAACCATTGATACCATGCACCCCACGCTTTTTTTTACAATAAAATCATTTTTTCTTACTCTATTTTTAATTCAAATTTATTAAAATTTATTTTCTATTTTTTAGTTGGATTTTCTATATAAGCGTATTTTTTTAGTTTTTTAACTATTATTTATTTGTTTGATAGATGTCTTCATCGAGAGTTTTCTTAGCTTTGATTCATGAAAATTCGTTCAATCGTTATAAAACTATGAGCTTTTTTCTAGTTAATTGCGCTATGAAATCATCTTTCATAGGTCTGATCATTTCGAAAATCTTCTTCTTCAACGATATTGTAAGAACATGGAAGCATTGACCTGATGCTGGGACATCTCCTGGACTCTACAGAATACTCAAATCCTCACCAACTTACAGCTCAGATTTTAAATGTCGTGTTTAGAGTCATTGGAATGCTTTTAATGAAAAGATTATACATAGATAAGTCAGGGTGGTTTAAATTATTATATTATATATATAGATCATTATTATTATTATTTATTCCAATAGATCATATTATTATACTATATTGACTTCAAATTGATTGTGATCGGTGGAGATCTACAGCATAGGTAAGCTTATAATAATATTTTCGTAGTAACTATGACCTAATCTGTGGTTTCACTGCAAATATTTTATTAATTTTGCAATGCGTGTATGTGAAATTCGTGATATCTTCTAGAGTTTCCATTCGAATTATATACTGTAAACGACAATTTTAATCTATAATATGTGGCCAAGCTAATTAACGTAATTATTTGGCTAAGGATTAATACTATATACTTGAAAATAGCCTTGGAAGTTATGTAATATTTTTTAACAAAAATTTTAAGATTAAAATGGTTACTGTGAGCCAACCTTAAGAGATAGACATATGCTGTCGCGGACTTTTTTGTAGGTGTTATTAAGTTGTACAACTCTTGCAAAGAAAATATTCTTCTATCTATTTTCAATTAAGCAGCGTTCGTAAGAAACGTGTTTTTTCGACCGTTTTTTTGCCGACTTATGTTGCAAATTAGGTCTCCACGAATGGACCTATGATATAAACGGGATAATATATAGCCTATTTTCATTCCAAAAGTCCATTCTATGTATTGGTGAAAGAATTTTTAAATCTGTTCAGTAGTTTTTGAGCCAAATCATTACAAACATACAAAAATACAAAAATACAAATGTTCTCTCTTTATAATATTAGTATAGATATAGATATAGATGTAATGAGAGTTGCACACAATTTCTATCCAGGAAACTACTGAAATATCCCAGTTACTCGGCCGATTTTTTTTAAATATAGGTAATATACACATTTAATATTATCACTATAGTCCGTGCCATATAGATTTGCACTAAAGTGCATCAATCTCTCATCAGCCGCTAAAAAAAAATGAGTGTAACTAAACATTTTGCCAAAATTAAAACCAAAAATATCTATTTATCATTGATGTTTATTACAATTCTACATATTACTGGAACACATTTGATATATTTAATGTCGTATTTTCATGATCTCGATATTTATCATCCGTTTTAATTGTAAAAAGGGCTAATTAATAAATTAAAATTTTAACGCGCTAAGAGTGTTCTATGTTATACTTTATTTTAATGATTATTAACGAACATCTCTTTTTGTAATTTTTCTACTTGAAATTAAAAAAAGTAACCTTTACAACAGCTTTTATGATACTTACGAAACTACTACCTAAAATTATACAAAGCGCAAGTTATGTCACTTTACCTGGAACATTTTTTACGTCAGGCAACAGAGATGCGTCACCTTTGGCGATAATAAATTAATTTATTTTATGAATTAATTTCGGCAAGAATTAAGTGATGGCAATTATATATAAACTAGAAGTGCCCCGCGGCTTCGGCCGCGTTAAAAACTTCTTTTATGTACTTAAACTTTCCTTTTGTTAAAACGATTCTAGCATTAAATACATAAAATAAGAATAAGCCAAATCGGTTCACCCGTTTTCATGTTATCGCGTGACTAAGGCAATTCGGGATTCATATTTATAAAAACCGAAAAACCCAAATTTTTAGACTTTGTTGCCTACCCCATTTAAAAAAATCCTACAACACGTACTATATCTCATCTTGTTTCGCCACACAAACTTTGAATCCCCGTTCCGTATCCGGGAGGAATTTTTAGAAAATCCGTTCTGAGCGGATACCTACGTCGTAATAACTATCTGCATTCTAAATTTCAGCGCAATCCGAAACAATATTGATTTTGAGACTTTGTTACCCCGGTTTATCATTTTAGGGTGGCACTTTGAAAAAGTCTGAAACCCGTATTTACTTATTTAATTAAAGAAGTACTTGTGTGAAATGTCGAATAAAATTAATATCCAAACTTTGAACCCCCGCTTCATCCCCTTGGAGAGTGAATTTTGAAAAATTCTTTCTTAGCCTAAGTAGTAGCCTAAGTCAAAATAACTATATGCATGCCAAATTTCAGCGCAATCCGAAATATTATTGATTTCAGACTTTGTTACCCCACTTCACCCTTTTAGGGGTGGAATTTCGAAAGACCTTGAAACACGTATTTACTTTCTTAAGTACTTGTGTGAAGTTTCGAATAGAAAATACTATTTAATCTTGTTTCTCCATACAAACTTTGAACCCCCGTTTCATTCCCTTCAGGAGTGAATTTTGGAAAATCTTTCTTAGAGAGAACTAACGTCGTAGTAGCTATCTGCATGCCGAATTTCAGCGCAATCCGAAATAATATTGAATTTCACACTTTGATAACCCATTTCACCCTCTTAGGGGTGGAATTTCGATAAAACCGAAAACACGTGTTTACTTATTTATGTCCTGAAGCACTTGTCTGAAGTTTTGAATAGAAAGGACTATCTAATAATGTTTCTCCATAGAAACTTTGTACCCCCGTTTCATCCCTACAAGGGGTGAATTTTAGAAAATCCTTTCTTAGCTGATACTTACGTCATAATAACCACCTGTATGCCAAATTTCAGCGCAATCCGAAACAATATTGATTTTCAAGCTTTGTTACCCCATTTCAGCCTCTTAGGGGTGGAATTTCGAAAAAGCCTAAAACACGTATTTACTTATTTATGTACTCAAGCACTTGTGTGAAGTTTCGAATAGAAAAGACTATCTAATGTTGTTTCTCCATAGAAACTTTGAACCCCCGTTTCATCCCCTTAAGGGGTGAATTTTAGAAAATCCCTTCTTAGCTGATACTAAAGTCATAATAACCACCTGTATGCCAAATTTCAGCGCAATCCGAAACAATATTGAATTTCACACTTTGATACCCCATTTCACCCTCTTAGGGATGGAATTTCGAAAAAACCGAAAACCCGTGTTTACTTATTTATGTCCTGAAGCACTTGTGTGAAGTTTCGAATAGAAAGGACTATCTAATAATGTTTCTCCATAGAAACTTTGTACCCCCGTTTCATCCCTTTAAGGGATGAATTTTAGAAAATCCTTTCTTAGCTGATACTTACGTCATAATAACCACCTGTATGCCAAATTTCAGCGCAATCCGAAACAATATTGATTTTCAAGCTTTGTTACCCCATTTCAGCCTCTTAGGGGTGGAATTTCGAAAAAGCCTAAAACACATATTTACTTTTTTATGTACTCAAGCACTTGTGTGAAGTTTTGAATAGAAAAGACTATCTTATCTTGTTTCTCCATACAAACTTTGAAACCCCATTTCATCCCCTTAAGGGGTGAATTTTGAAAAATCCTTTCTTTGTACACCCCTACGTACTAAGACAAATATACCCTCCAAATTTCAAGTCTCTACAACCAGCGGTTTAGGCTGTGCGTTGTCTGTCAGTGAGTCAGTTAGTCAGTCAGTCAGTCAGTCAGTATGTCAGGACAAAGATTCTTATCGTATTAGATGTACCAAAAATGTAAAATAAATCTTTTGAAATATATTTTACTTATTTGTTTTCTAACACATATTAATCTTACATTAAACCCAATATACAAATGCAGACTCTAACTCAAATAAATATGTATACATGTTTCAGAACAAACACTGAATATTTTAGTGGCAACAGTGACAACTTACACACGTCAAATAACATTAAATAGATCATATTCAACAAAAAATATAGATATAACAGAAACATAACGCTTTGAATTTACAAAACAAAAACAAAGGTATTGAGCCATTCAGCTTTCATCTAGACGTCGAACGTCACACTTAAAACACATGTTTAATTCCCCTTATTAATGTAGGGTTGCCAACCGTACCATTACGTGCACCCGCAACCCAGTGCATGTTTCAGTACTTCAGACAATTTTTATCCAAAAAATTGTGAAATAATGAAACATAATAGATAAATAAAACGCAGACTAATTGCAGTACAAATCATGTTCCGAATGGAACTGATTGTCCGACTATCAGACTATCATCTCAACTATTGATAAGTGATGATGTGGTCAAGAATGGTAGCACGCCAGGCCTAGGCTTCAAGAGCAGCTGCCGGAACACATTTCATGTTTGTTGACAGATTATCCGACTTGAGATTGGTAGCTGACCAGACAGACAGTAGACAGTTTTTTACCTTGCTGGGGGTTTCTTAGCGATGTTTTCCTTCACCGGAGGGCTAATGTAAAATGTGAAAATATTTTTTAGGGTGTCATACCTCAAAAGGAAAAAAGGAACCCTTATAGGATCACTTTGTTATCCGTCGGTCGAGGCCCCTTTTTGTCAGGAACGTGTAAAATATCAAGTTGAAACTTATATCAAATACTTGGGTCGCTCTCTTTTAGATGAAAAAAAAATCTAACTTTGTAACAGAACGGATTTCGAGTTTAACGATTTATTGAGATTGGTTCAGGTTTATGCGGTAATATTTCGAATTTCTATTGATTTTAATGATGTAATATATTTATATTCAAAAGAATTCGTAAATATAATCGTTCTCATTTAGTATTTAATTATTAAATATTTGGGTCAAACAAAACAACGCTTGGCACTATATAGGTGAGGTGCGAAGCCACTTTGTAGAGTTAAAAAGAAATTAGATTACATGAACTGTCAGTGTCAAAAGGGGCTGTCACTTGTCAGAGGAAGAGGCAAGATGGAGTATTATTAAGATTATTGTTTTTTTGTTTTGGGAAAGAGCGCGGGATTTTCTTGGTTTTTATTTAGTATTTTTCTTAGTTTATGGCTGCTTTTGAAAAACGAACAAAATTTGCCGCGTAAAATTGGGATTTTTGCCGCTAAATGGGACGTCACTTGGGGGATTTGGGCGAAGCTTGGGGGGACTCTTTTGGAGTTTACTTAGTTTTTTACTTGTGTTTTTCTTTGTGGAGTGCAAATGCTGATAAAAAGTGGAAAAATACATGTGTTTTACACCAAGGAATCCATATATAATACATCAGCGAAGAGATCAGTGGAATGAGATGAAAAACATTCAGTATCGTATTATTATTATTTTATTGTTTTACTAATAAGAAACTATGTGAACCGATTCGAGTGATTCTTTTGTATTCGGTGAGGTACGTTTCCGAGGTGATTGTAGTTTTGTCGGGATCTGATGGGTATCTCCAGAGATATGACGATGAACGACCCAGGCTTGCTACTGAGGCTGACTCGCGGGGCGTGGAGGTAGATTGTCTTCGGTTTTTAACTATCCTAATTATTATTATTATCAGATCTAAATTTAACAAAAGAAAGGGGATTGCATTAGTAGTCAGCGGCACGATTTCGGGGGTTTTGGGGGGAGGGGGGGGAGGGGAGACTCTCCCCCTTCCTTCCCCTAACGCCGGAGATCAATGGTTTAGAAAAAAAATGAAAATAAAAATTTTAAGGTTAAGTACTACAGAATAAGAAAAACAGTCTATGTTAAAAGTAATTTTCTACCTATAGTAATGTATGTTTCGTTCGTCGTAAAAAAATATAACCATAGGTACCTACTGTTGTCTAATTCGGTTCTGTTACTAAAGAAACTCCGGGTGTGCTCCCGCCAGAAACTCTACGGTCGCCCCTGAGCGTAGCTGCACCACACTTGGCCTTCGTTCCGCTGCGGAGGTCGCCGGCCACCTCCCCCCTTCGCTTCACTTGGCCTCGTGTGGCTTGCTCCACTCAGGACCTCCCTTAGAGCTTCTGGCTCCCGCATTTTATAAAAACACTCTACATCCAGCCAAAAGACTACGTGGAGTCGGGGTGCTCTGATTCGGTTCTGTCACACATTTCGACCTAACCAACTTAAGTCGGGGTGCTCTAATTCGGATCTGTCACAAATTTCAAAACCTAACATGACCTAGCACATATTCAAGGTACTCTTAGCTGCATGTTATATTTATATTAATAGAAATAAAACAAAAAATAATGATTAACATTTATTTTACGCCATAAACATGTTTCACTACTTTTACCACCTCCATGAATGGGTCTTTTTTATATTTTTTTACATCCCTCCTCCACAGGAACTCCACAATAACGTCCGCGAAATTTTCAGGATTATTGTAATTGTCCTTGTAAAAAAACCGCTTTACAACTCTCCATTGGGACTCAATACGTTGAGTATGAGTCCCGTCCGGTGCCACGAAGGGATTGTCTGGATCGCTATCAACAATTTATAATTATTTATGGATAGTATTAACCTTAAAACTGACATATAACAGTAAAAAGACGTTACTTTGTACGTAGCTTTAAATGCGTATATAAAAAAAACTACGCGTCTCCGGCAGGTGAGGGGGGTGTCAATTGAAAGGGGTAGACACCCCCTATAAAACACAACCCCTAATAACCCCAAAATCGTGCAAACGACTACTAATGCCAACCCAAAGAAAGTCATATTAACAATAAATTACCAAGTGAAATAATAGTAAGGAAGTACTTTGTACTTTGAAGTATACAAATACAAGGTAAAATAATACATTTTATCTCCTTGTAGATAGTTTTCTCACTAAATATTACACTTTGAAATTATGAGACTTTTATAATTCAGATAACTATTTATGACATACTAGACTGATTTATTTTTATTATGATTTAAAATGTTCTATTATAATTTAGTTGTAATATTCCTTAATTAATGTAATTGGTTTTTGTACCGTTTTGATTAAGGTTAAATAAATAAATAATAATAATAAATAAATGAGGAAACTAGCTGGCTTTCAATACTACATTATGACATCTAGTATTTGAATTCTTGGTTTACTTAAATTCAATAGTTGTGGTTGATCGCTATTAAATGATCTCAAATTAGTGAAATCAGATTTGATTGAGTATACACATGTAAAATATTATATGCATCACAGGAAGTTTATTGAGGAGGCTAACTGTATTCTGTGGTTTTGTTCACTTTGACACAAATATATAACATTTTATCCGAATTGGTCCAGACAACATGGTTGTGAGGAGATGACAAGTAAACATATGGCCTGAATTGATTAATACATCTGTAATCTCGGTGCTGATGTTATGTGATCTATGGTCTTACCTGTTAACCTGATGGATATGAAGTTATAGTAACATTCATTTGTTATAACAATAATAATTCATTTTAATATGAATGCCATGTGCGGGTGCTTAACTAAATGAACTAGAATTTGGTTTTCTAAGAATTTATAAGAACAGTTACATAAGGAGATTATTAAGAAAGCTAGCTGCGTCCCGTGGCTTTGTTCACGTTGAGACAATTATGTAACATTTTATCCGAATCGGTCCAGACATTTGTGAGGAGAAGACAAGTAAATGTACGGGGTGAATTGGTGAATACATTTGTAATTTTGGTGTTGATTTTTAAGTGTTCTTTGAACCAACCTGATATAAACTTTTCATACTTGAGATAGATTGGAGGAGGCATTCATTAGTTTAAAATAATTATAATGATTTATTTCAGAGCATAAATTGTTTATGTGTAGGTACGTGTACATTGATAATAATTTTCATTTATCAACTGTGTAATCTGATGTTGTTGATGGTGTTGATGTTGCAATTCTCTTGAGAAAACATAATGATTTGTTTATAATTTTAATAATTAATATATTTCAGAGCATTAATTGTTTATGTGTACGTGAACGATGACAATAATTTTCATATACCAGCTTTGCACCTGATGTTGTGAGATTGATGTTTAAGTATTTACGTTGTATATTTAAAATGTAATCTCGTGAGATTATTCACCTTTTTACGATCATATTTGGCAGTTTGTTACAATTATAAGAGGTAGTGACCCTATGGATCACTCACAAGCAGAATCAATAATTCAAGATTTCAGTACTTCCTAAATTGGTTGATTTTTCATCATTAATTAAAATAATTTATTGGAATTATCGTATTAGAGTGGAGACCTCGAATTGGTAAGTGTGGCGTGGGACGCCCTGTGACCGGGTGGAGCGACAACGTTCGCGAAGCGATGGGCAGGGACTGGAAGCAAGGAGCCGAGGATCGGACTCGGTGGAGTGACTTGGGAGAGACATATGTCCAGTAGTCTGTTACTGGCTGATTATGATGATGATTATGATGATTGGAATTATCTATTGTGAAAACGCTCCACTAATTATTTCATTCGAGATTTATTTATATATTGCTATGGGAAACATAGAGTTTTTGATTCTTACTGAGGGTAGCAGCCGTAGGATATTCGTACGCTGAAAAGGATAGTCAGAGATACACGTTTATCACAAACATAAATAATCATGCATCAAAAATTTAATATAATTTTATGTACCTGCATCACCGAAGTAATTTGGTGAAAAAGATTAATTTATTATTTATGTTCGAGATTTTGTTTCCTACGGGACGTGAATATTATGTCACGTTGAATTACCTGATATCATCGACATAAATAACCGTACATCAGCATCTTTAAATTCAACGTAGCTGATTCATTGGAATGACTTAGTGAGACGGATTCACTTACTAATAATGTACGAGATTTTGTTTCTTTTCCCTGCGGGGATCGTGGAAGTTTATGTCACACTACGGGTGGCCCAACCCTGGAGAGACTTGTAAGCTGAAAGAATAGCCAGAGTCTTCTCTAGTTCGTGACATAGACACCACGCAACGTATCTTCAAATTTACATATTCTGCGGAATAATTCAGTGAGAAGAGATTCACTTTTTACGACATGTTCGAGAATTACCTTCCCTGAGGGGACCGTGAGATTCTGTGTTATGCTACGGGTGGCCCAACCCTGGGGAGACTTGTACGCTGAATGAATAGCCAGAGTCTCCTTTAGCATTTAACATAGATGACCACGCAACGATATCATCACCAACTACGACAGTAAAGTGATCTTGGACCGCTGGGTCTTTCCGGAGTGGAGAAATAATTTAACTAAAATTCTGGCGAACCTAGCTTACTGGGTTGCTTCAGTAATTATCTTCATTAACCACAATATTAACTTTATTTAACCTGGCTCATTGAGTCATTCCTTTGTTGGAAATATACTTTGCGGTTCAGGTTAGGTTTTAGAATAGAAGGAGTTGG
This sequence comes from Cabera pusaria, assembly GCA_954871355.1. NCBI lineage: Eukaryota > Metazoa > Arthropoda > Insecta > Lepidoptera > Geometridae > Cabera > Cabera pusaria. The sequence continues at coordinate 4,644,338 of OX940897.1, forward strand.
ATAGACCCAGTATGGGTTAGTAGGATTGATAGGATAGGTTGATAGGGGATAGATAGGAAATTCGATAGTAGGTAGTGTAGGCAGGGTAGCTCAGATACTACTCACTCTTAAGAAACTAGAGTGAGTAATATCTACATGAAACAGGTGGTGATGGATGTTGTGCTCGATTAATAGACAGAGACCTTCTAACCATCCAAGGCAACTCTGTTGTTCGAGCAAGCGAATGTTCCCAAGCTAAATTTAGCTGGAGTGGATGAGTATGTAGGCAGACTAACAGACATACATGTACCATTCTCTTTGATAAAAGATTATGCCCTCTCACTTTTAGTTATGACACGGTACTGACATACAATTTAAGACGTCAAATTTAATCAAATTGCATACATAGTATACATCAGTAGTACAAACTACTGACTTTTGACTTACTGTAGACATCACCATGAGGCTTAACCTCGATTCTGGTTGATGATTCGATAATGAAATGCAGGTAATATTTCTAGGCTTGCTAAACCTCATTTCTCGTCGATACTTCGATTATGAAATATAGGTCATGTCTTCTCATGCGCAGTGGTGGTCCCCCATGGATGTTTGCTTGATACTAGATCAAGTAGGGGCTACCCAAGTAATTCAGGATGAATGCCATAGCTCGGTAGCGAATGGTGGCGCGCCGATCCAACCATCCATGGTACATGCCGTGTAAGAACACCCCATAGACTGTCCTCCCTTTAAAAGTATTAAATTGACATATTTTTGTATATACATATATTTATTTATCACACTTTTGTTCTCCTCTCTTTTGTATTGTACATACTAAAATGTTTATACTACATCTATTTACATGATCAAAAACTTTGTCTATAAAAATATCAAAGAAATTGACAAAGAAAGATCATCAAGTTAAAATCTATCGAAGTCCCAAAGAAAGTATAATAAAATATAATTAAGAATGCAAGGCGTGAATGCAAGAGATTATCCAGAGAAAATACTAATTTCATATTTTCATGTATGTTTCTAAAATGTAATATTATTAGGATCAATAGGTATAATGATGACAAAGGTTGTAAAATATTACTCAATGTTCAGTTGTATTCTATAATGTAGTGTTATACTAATAATAATAATAATACAACACAAATTAGTACTCATAATGGTGTATTTGTACAAATTAGTATTAGATAAATGGTTGTTACTCAGAAATTCACTAGGTAACAGTTGTACCAAAAGGTACCAACAGTAATATTTAGGTTTACAAGTACTAATAATAATAGAATAACACAAATTAGTACTAATAATACCATATTTACACTGAATAGTATTAGTTAGAGAAAATGGTGCAAACACTTTCACTAGGTAACAATTGCACCATAGGGTATAAAAAGCAACAGTATAGCACAAATAGTATTGTAGCAGTGGTTAGGATTACTTGCAACAATAGAAGCTTTATTTCCTATATTATTTAGTCTTTAGTTATTATATTAAGTTTGTCTTGAGATTCCCTGAAAAGAATTTAGGTTACATCAACGGTTCACAATGGGTCCTACCACTAACTAGACGATTACAAATGGCCAATATTTTATTCCAGTCCGATTAATATTTCAATATTAAATATTCTAATATTTTAATATTCCAGTATTCCAGTATCATTTATAAAGCAAACAAATAGTAAAACAACTATACTCAAGCTGTAGCCCCTGTATCGTACAATAATTAATCCTCCTAGTCAAGACGTCAATGTCTCTCGAAATGTACATCAATACAAAACCTATTTAACTAAACTGTCAATCAGTCAGTACATAATTGAAGGATGCCCGTGTTTCGGTGTAAATTGCCGTAACGTTGTGCGACGTGATATAATTTTAGTCGCTAGCGTCGCAGTACTGAGCCACATAAATTTAATTGGCATTAACCTTCTGTACTTATACCGTCACGCTCTTACAACGACAAGCCTTTGATGATTGGGATGAAATGTACTAGCCTGGATGTGACAGACGATGGGACTTTTTATGAGTTAATTTTTGAGTTATAACTGATGTAATTGTTTGACCGAGTGAAGTGATAGTCTCCGTTTCAGCTTGGAAAAAATGCTTTTATATGTCCGGCAGTCCAGCGGATGTTTGGGTGTCTGTTTTTCTCTACAAGACGCATTTCTCAACCAATTCCCGTAAAATTTAGTGAGCAGGTTTGATAACAATTATATATATACATATATTTTTGTTTGGTAACAATTATATATATACTACATATATTTTTGTTATTGTTGAGTCATTTTTTAGATTTTTTTCAAAATGGGGTGAAACGTAAACATAAATCGTATTTCAGCCATTAGAATTATATTATATTTTTTTAGATGGAATACACATATTTTGTACATTATTACACACAGTCCAAAATTTCATCGTATTCGAAAAATGTCTCTATGACGCAACTTTTTTTCTTCAACAACAACAACATTCGCAACATCTTCATCCGGTAAACTTCAAGAGGACGGGGTGTCTTTTTGTTTTATTATGTGCGCGGTGAACATTTGTTAAGTGTAAAGTTATGCATAGACAGACTCGCAAAGTCTACAACTCATTGAATCACTAGTTTTAAAATCGCCTGCCATAACAGAAACAACACGCTACGTCACATCAATAAACGTTAATGAGAACAGAACGTACCGGTTGACGGTACTTCACGTCTGAACAACTCTATAACGATTTGGTAATGTACTCCGGTTAATTTTGGTATAACGTCCTTTCATAACACGTCTAGATTGCTATTCAATATTCAATTTTATTAATGAGACGGAGCGAATTTTCAGATTTTGTGATTGAAGTGTTATTTTTGTGAGTTTAATAGAACATTTTATTTTCGGATAGAGGATCGAGGTTTAAATATTAGTTCCACTATTTTTACAAATATTAGAATCTATCAGACTGTCAGATGATTTATAACAAAACTAGATATATTGTAAGAGATTTAGAAGGGTATATAATATCTAGTTTACCAACAAAATACAAACCGGAAATATCTTATAACGTTGCTCGTAACAGAAAAAATGTTCAGACAGCTGCAGAAAATTGTCCAGCAAGTTCCCAATTCATGCATACACCATCCTTCACCACATCGTCACTTACCAACAGGTGAGATAGTGGTCGGAGCTAACACATCTAATAGGCATAAAGCATCTTTATAATAATTAAAGTACATTTCAATGTATCCCAGGCATTGCTGAGGTGTGCACAGGCTTAATTATTATAGACATTATAATATACATAGAGATTTATTAGCACATTTTGTTAAAGATTATAGTTGCCTTTCTTAAAAAAACATTGTACTTATATCAGACTCATCTCTTAAATAATTAGAGATTTATGTTATTCTCAAGTTATTACTTAATTTCCGAAGTCAATTATATCTATAGATATATTAACTGTAGTTATGTCTAGCCATGTGAATGTGGTCTAGCCTCATCAGGCAACAAATGACAGTCACGACAACTAGATTACCTAGATATAATGGAATGTTCCAGATCGATAGATAGTATCGAAGAAAATGTCACCGGCGGCAAGGTCTGCTCAAGTCATAAATCTTTCTCGGCTACCTTTTGTTGGCACGAGTATATTTTCTTGATAGTCTACATGTGGGTATAGTTTATAACAGACTTCTAAAAAGGAGGAGGTTTTCAATTCGTCTGCATGTTTTTTTTATGGTACGCAATTAATCCGTCAATTGTGAACCAATTCGAATTATTCTTTTTTTATAATAGACTAGGTATATGTATGTCAAATTTCAACGCAATCCGAAACAATATTGATTTTTACACTTTGTTACCCCATTTCACACTCTTAGGGGTGGAATTTCAAGCAAACCTGAAATACGTGTTTACTTATTTTTTACTGGAGCACTTGTATGAAGTTTCGAATAGAAAATACTATCTAATCTTGTTTCTCTATACAAACTTTGAACCCGCGTTTCATCCCCATAAGGGTTTTGGAAAATCCTTTCTCAAAGGTAACTAGCGTCATAATAACTTTCTGCATGCCAAATATCAGCGCAATCCGAAACAATATTTATTTTCACTCTTTATAACCCCATTTCACCCTCTTAGGGGTGGAATTACAAAAAAACCTGAGACACGTATTTACTTCTTTTTTTACTGAAGAAACAAGTGTTTGAAGTTTCGGATAGAAAAGACTAATACAAACTTTGAACACCCATTTCACCCTCTTAAGGGGTGAATTTTGGAAAATCCTTTATAAGTACACCCTTACGTACTAAGATAATATACCTTCTAAATTTCAAGTCTCTACTACCAGCGGTTTATTTATTTATTTAAGGCGTTTAGGCTGTGCGTTGTCTGTCAGTCAGTGAGTCAGTCAGTCAGTCAGTATGTCAGGACAAAGATTCTTAAAGTATTAGATAGGGTACATTTGTAAGGTAGTGCCATTGTAATTTAGTTGAGATCCGATAAGTATCTACAGAAATATGACAATAAACGTTTCAAACTTGCTACAGAAACTGACACGCGCGGCATGGAAGTCGGTTGTTTTAGTTTTTAAACTATCTTAATTATACTGTAGTTTATTCGTAGTAATAATGTATGTTTAACCTGTGTAAACGATATTAAATTATTTAATATAGTATCTCGCCCCAATTTCACCCTTTTTCATAACACCGGCACCGAAAGGTTACGGCGGCAGATTTTCAGTTACCTATAATAGGTATATATGGCACATAGTTCAGAATATAAAGTAAAAATTTTAATAAAAATCAAATAACAATAAACAATAAAGCTTGTTATTTGATTTTTATTACATTTTTTATAATTATAATTAATAATTTTATTTTTATAATTAAAGGGGTGGGTGGGTGCTAGAGCACCCACTCTTGTCTCCTTTAATAGCCCCCTTAATCAAGTAAGTCGTTACAAAGCTATCTCAGATGCCTTGTCCTAATTAACATAATGCAACGTTGTCACTCGCGACGGTTATTAATCGATCACTTTTGATGAAAATGGCTCGTTAAGATCTTGGTCGAGCCCATCTCACGACTATACAATGATTCTAAGTATCGAGTCGAGGATAGTGTCATCATTTTTAACTGACTTCATAAAAGGAGGAGGTTCTCAGTTCGTCTGTATGTATGTGTTTTTTTATGCATGTTCACCGATTCCGTTGTCAGTTCCGGGCCTATTTTTAAAATTAGTTTTTCAATAGGGTCCTGATCTTACTATCCTGAAATGGTCATATTATAAATTCAGATCTGATTAGTATCTCCAGAGGTATAACCACCTCAAACTTGCTGATGAAAATGACTAAACGTTTTTTAAACGATCTTAAATTATTATTCATATGATTTCTTCATTTTTAGATACAAGATTTAAAAATAACTGTAACGGTTGAACAGAATCGAGTATGATTATTCAAAATGTGTGTTCTACAGAACTCTCTAGAGTAACCAGAAATAGTTAACCATAATTCCATCATAGATCTCATCGTCATCTAACATAAATTTTGTCTATCTATCTAATAGAATAATAAAAAAAAAAGTATAACATTAATACTTAGGGGGTCTTCAAGTCGCGAGAAAATAGGTATCTTCTAAGTAAGCGCGCTACGTCGCCGGTCACATCGTCACTTAAGATCTGGTGAGATGGTGGTCAAGTGCTGGCCTATTAAGAGGAAACACAGTGTGCGAGGAATTTAAAAAATAGGCATATTAAAGAAACTATTGCCGTCGCGCATTTCCCAAACAACCAATAAGAGTGTGATAGGGACAACAGCAACTCAGACCCATTTAACCCACAAAATGTTGACTTAATAAAGTTTCGTATTCCCCTGTTTTCTCCTCGAAAAGTGATCCGAAAAAAAATTTTTTTTGCACAAAATTTTCGCAAATGCTTCTTCAGTGCAATCCATGCTTCTATCATTTTTTTTTGTCTTAAAGCCTTTGCAGTTTTTCTGGTAGCCGTCTAAATCAAGGCAGTAAAATAGATAATTTTTCAGGTTTTTAGACGGCTCATTTTTAACTTTTTTATTGGTTAGTAAAAGAAAACAAATGACAGGGGCGTAGCTACAGCAGACCTTGATTTTTTGTAGAAAAAATTTTGATCAAGTAGCATTTTCCAGGGACGAAACAGGGGAAGGTGAATGTGTATGGAAAAATGCAACCGGCGTTCCCTCTTAAGAAAAAAAAAAAAACAAAAAAGAGTTACTAAATAACTTATACAATTTCATTACGATACTTACTATTTGCAACAGTTCGTACGTACAAACCATTAAATTATAGAATAGCTTATAGCGTCCATCCACAAAATGGCCTCAGATTTACAATGGCAGCCCTGGGCGTTTAACTACAGTACTTAACAACATTTAATGTAAACATTAAGGCCCTAACTGCCAGGATCTGAATGCAATATTAAATTTTATGGAGCTATGTAGGCTTAGATTTGCAAGAAGCTTGCATTATGTTAATATTTAAAATATAACTACAGGATTTAACACACGTGTTGTAGAAGCATATTCGATGTTGCGATGTGCCGGATTTTTATTTTAATTGTAGCTAAGCAAGCGTTTGACCACTATCTCACCTAATGTTAAGTGAAGATGTGATCGACGATGTAGCAGGCTTGCCTAGAAGATACCTGGTCACTCGCGATTTGAAGATCCCCGGAGTTAAATTTCGATCAGCTTTGCTACCAAAAAGTAGCTTACCACCATCAAGAAACTCTGGCGCTATAACCTTAAGGTGTTCCGGCAGCATACAACCTTGTTCACCTTCTTCGATATTACTCTACCAACTGTAAGCTAGAGTCCTAAAAACAGCCGTACCTACATCAACAAATTATGCACTATTTCTTGTTAAACAGTCTTATCGTGCATGTTAGCAAAAACTTAGCCTAGCCTCGGTATAGCCTCGTTTTTCCTTTCGTGTAGAATCCGCATGACACCCTAATTTATCTCTGGGTATGTAAATTTATTGCCACCTTAATTCTTGTAGCGTCAGCAGAAGGGAGATCTAATTATGTCAAGATGTCGGAAACTGAGCAGAAACGAAATGTTTATAAATGAATACAAAGTTGCGATTTAATTACCCCTTAAGTGATATTTTATCTCAATTATACGTGAAAATTATTACACAATTATTGTTTTGTTGCTTAAGATACAGTATACTTGATTTAAAATTTGCATAAAATACGGAACATAGTAATAAAGATATTACATAGTTTGTAGATTGAAAGCATCTCATTTGTAAAATGCCGAAAATGCTTCTAGAGTTTTCCGCTAACACCGACGTTAACTAACCAACTTTGTAAAAAACTAACAAAATATAAAAAGTAGGTACCTAATAAAAAAAACATACAAATATTATGTTTCCTTCAAGTGTTTCACACTTTATATTTTTGTAAATTGTTAAACACAATCCAAAATTTCATCGTACCGACGGGACTTGATCCCGCAATCTCCGGAATAACAAAGCACCGGAACATGTTACGGGTTCAAGTCCCGTCGGTACGATGAAATTTTGGATTGTGTTTAACAATTTACAAAAACATACAAATTGAGAACCTCCTCCATTTTGGAAGTCGGTTGATAAACGTACAAGCTACGCCACAGAATGCTTAACAGGTCCGTACCAAATTCACATAATTGACAACGTACACAGCTGTTTAATTAAGCAAATGCAGCTATCCGGAAACCTTCCGTTTATTAGAATGTTTTTGCTAACCGTACGTAATAAAACTGAGTGCCGCCGGTTTCAGCGTTAAGGTGCAGTTAAGCCACAGTTTAGGGGCGCCCAATAAAGAGCTGTAAAGTCAGAGTATTCAGATTGAGATTAGCTAAGCTACTCACTCAAATTTTGGTTAAAATACTGATTAGTCCAATCCAAACTTAGGTAGGTATGTGCGTGCTGAATTTTCTAGTTCTAGTCTATTGGTTGCCATGCAAACTTGATTTTTAACCCAATTTTGAGTCAAACCCTAATTAATAATAATAAAATGTACAACTAAGTCCTTACCCTTGGTTTCTAGCACATGAGTAAAGAAAAGATACCTTTTCTTTACTCATGTGGTTTCTAGCACGCCATCAAATGTCGAACTAACGGCAAAGCTAACACAGCGGTCTACTTTTGACGTACAGTTAACAACAGACTTCAAAATAAAATGGCCAAGTGCAAGACGGACTCGCACTCGTAGGGTTCCGTACCACTCTACAGTATTTAATAAGATCGAGCAAAAAATACCAATATCATATTTCGCCAGCAAAAATTAATAATTATTAATAAACATTTTATCAAAACAGAGTTGTAAGTCGCGTGCTTATTTATTATAACGCCATCTAACGTCTACGCTTTCTAAGTGAAAGTTAACACAAAGGTGTTAGGGTTCGGCATTTCAATATAACGCCATCTATGGACGTTTAGTCAAGCGTTCATAGATGGCGTTACATTGAAATGCCGAAAAAAACACGTTTCAAATACAACATATAGAGAATAAAGTTAAAAATTATAGGGGGTCCCCCCTATAATTTTTAACTTTATTCTGTTTTTAGTATTTTTTGTCATAGCGCAAACAGAAATACATTATCTGTGAAAATAATTAAAGGGTGTCCCCATTCATACAGCATCGCCAATTAAGACAGGCCTCTGAGTTATATGAGCACTTATACAATTTAGAGGTCTAGCTTAATTGGTACACACCCACGTTGGTACGGAAGCCTCGGTGGGCGAGTCTAACTCGACTTAGCCTGTTTGTTATCTCAGAACTACGTAATGTATTAATTAATTTTAATTTTTTTTAAAGATACTTCGCGTAGGTCCCATTGTCCAGAGATATGGAAATAAATACCTCAAACTTGGAAATGTAAACGAATGGCGCGGCATTTGAATTGAAAGTAGGGCTTTTTCGTTTTGTAATCGACCTTAAATAAAATTATTTGTATGATATTTTATTGATAGCTTCATTCTTCGATATATCATTTTTGCTATCTGTACCTAATAAAACAAAATAAAATCAGTTTTAGAGCGGAGTAAATCCGCAGTTTAAGGGTCAACTCGTAAAAGGGACTTATCATAAAGAGCCGTCAAGTACGTGGAAGACTGTTTTGCGATAATGTGTAGCATATTATTGGACGTCGTGTAATTGCTGATCAAGGCTGTCAAATAAAAATCGTTATACACACACTACACTTTAACTACTAAAAAACATTTTAAGGGCATTTGCAGGAGGGATTACCAATAATGAATGTGTTGTCAGATTTTGGTTCTCTTATCATTTAAGTACAAAGTTATTAAGGTTTATTATTCTACCAAAAATCCTTTCAAATTTATGAACACAGTACTAGAAATGTCAATTTCTCGTACGCACTCCATTCATAGATGCCGCGCCCGTGGTACCACAGTTTCACAAGTGGTACGATACGTGGCGTTTCATAGTCATACTTTCTCGCTCACACACGCCAAAACTATCATTGAGTGTCAATCTCTGGCCAGCTGCTGCTGCTGCTGTGTAAATACTGCTAATTATTATTATTTTATTATCTATATATTATAAGTTTTAAGGTTTTCATGGTCACTGACAATATTATTAGAACTACTAACGGGATATTTACCATGTTTAAATATATCCCGTTAGTAGTTCTAATAATATTATCTTTATAATGTCAAAAGTTAAGTTCTCACCGCGTCACCGGTGCGAGGAGCTACGTCCTGCGATCGCCAACCCGCCTGCCCAGTGTGGCGATTAAGGAATATCCCTCGCAATGAGCCGAAGATCAGGCTCAGGGGCGTATCTTGGGAGAGGCCTACGTCCAGCAGTGGACTGGCACTGGCTGACTATAAAGTTCTGACCAGGTGGAGCAATGACATACGCCAAGCTGTGGGCAGTGACTGGAAACGAAGAGCCGAAGATCTCAGTGGCTAAGAAGAAGGGCTCTGTGGCGTATCTTGGGAGAGGCTTAAGTCCAGGCGTGGACTGACACCGGCTGATTATAATGATAATGATGCTCTAATCAATTTATTTTATTCCAACAGGTTGTGGAAAACTAAACTTTGACTCGTTCGTGCGCGTCGCTACTTATTTCCTGGAAGAAGATGATGAGGCCCTACAGAAAGAACTGAAAGAAGCCTTCAGATTGTACGACAAAGAAGGTAAGTCAATAACTTCAAACTAATTGCTATATCATGGACAAGAAGAGTCTCTTCAATCGTCAAAAATATGTCGTACAAGGTTAGTATAATTATCTGTGACATGGTTGAAGGTTGATCGACTTGCCCTTCAATAAAATCTACTGTCGCCTACACAGAAGTTGTAGATCAATTCTGTTATAAAACTGGTCTGTATTCTACTTGAACAGTTGATTAAAATGTTAAATTAAAATAACGATTATTGTTCTGATTTGGTTAACGATTAAACATGACCTATTATCATCTGCATCAAATCAAATCATTATTTAGCAACGCCCAGAAACATGCTGCGATACAGCTATATGCGCACTTGCCACCTCTCTGTGCTGGACTTTTTTTAGGTATATAAGCTCCCATTTTACCACTGTCTCATCAGTTGGTGAGTAATATTAATAACCTTTTATACGAAAGTCTTATATTATTCTTATTCCTCCACTTTGTCCATTCCTCTGCCTCTCTCAGGGCGGTTGCTATAGGGAGCCGGTGATTGTGGTCACTTGGTCACACCAGCGGCTGGGTAATCGGCCACGAAAAAAATCTGCCTTGCCCACAACAACTATTTTATCAAGGGTTGTCGACGGGCAATGTGGCCGAAGTAACCAAGTATCCTCTGGTTACAGATGGTAGATAGACACAGATATACACAGACAGAGTCTGTAGGTAAAGTTGTATATTATATACATGTAAAACACAAAAAAAAACGAGACTGTAATAGCGATTAAATTGTAGTCCACGTAGCGCATATTAGGGTGACTTCACTCTCTGTTGAACATCACCTTTAATTAACAATTTTATCTGCAGTCCCTAAGGAGTAAAGTTAGAAACTGCACGTACCAAAGGGACTACCACAATTTTTGAAACATTTCAGTTTCAGTCCAACTACGTTAGAGAAAAAGAGATACCGCGATAGAGCCGTATAGGCTGCTGCTATTATCTGCTGTTTTCTCCTAAAGGGAGTGATAGACCTGCTAGTAAGTTAGCGAACATGTGGCTCAACGACATTTACCGTTCATCCTAATTACGTCAACTTTAAACTAAAAACTTGCTCGTAGTACGCCGACCTAACCGACTGAACCTTATATTATTCGAGGTTTGTGGAGTAAACACCCGAACATTAAACCCGCGACGTTTAAATGTGTTATGTCTATTAATCACTTAGGGCCAGTTTCACCGGTCCCTGATAGCGCTAATATAAAGAAATCTGACAGATTTTTGACAGCTTTTATAAGGCGTCATGTGTCAGATAACTATATATCGCATTATCAGGAACCGGTGAAACTGGCCCTTAGTCTTTGAAAAGGAGCGTTCAAAGATACTTGTCAAGTCAATAAAGATCAGAGTGATGCAAATATATGTGATAGTGAGTATGTCTCATCAAGTATACTATCTATAAAATAAATCTTCAAAAAATCTGTAATTACCCCTCCGGCATTGCAATACTGAAACAAGAATGCTACTGAATTTGTGGTAGGTACCCAGTTAAGGTTAAGCATCGCTAAAATTTTAAGGAGGGTAGTCAGAGAAAGTGGTGCTTATTCTCGTTGTACAATGGCGCTTGAGCTTAGACTGATGTTATCTTTTATCATAACGAATGAGAGTAACGGGACGGGGGATTTGTAAAATCTTTCCTATTTAAAATTTACTACTTACATTTGAGTTGTTAAATTGTGAACTATTATTACGAAGAAGATTTTGTAAATTTGGGTAACTTTGCTTAAATTTTTTATCCTGTATAATTGGCAGATAAATGAAAATTAAATTTCAATAGTTCTTTCATTCACGGAATTGTCTCGCTGTAATTCAGCATTTTCTCACTGTTTTATGCTGAAACAATTTTATTAAGTAAGTGTACCTACTAAGCATGCTGAATCCACTCATTAAGTATAGATTTTTTTTTAACTGTGAATACACCATTTTATTACAATTTCAATAATTTTGTTATGAATCAAATAAAGCACTTTTTTGGCTTCAGGGGTCAGGGCTCGAAAGGAAAAATACATTTTTATCGTGTTTTTGTTTGTCTTTCATTTGATTTTTCGTTTAGATGTAAAGCTAATTTTCTAAATTGTTGTTATAATTAACTTTCATATCTACTAGTTTCAACTACGGTACACATACATTTCATTTAAATTTCAATAAAAAATGCCATTGTATAAAAATGTACAATATATTTTTGAGATAATAAATTATAAATATGTAATAATTAGACAGTTACAACGACAACTGTCTTTTCTAACAATAAATTCGTACATGCGAGCAGTAATTCTTTTTTAATTCAAAAGCGTAGGGTTAAAAACGAAATTTAAAGAGTCATAAATAATGTTACTCCCACTATAGCTCGGCAAATTCTTTTTTCACGCGAAATCAAGGCCAAGGAATTTACTCTAAACTAAAAAGCACAGGTTATAAATGATCTACTATTATTTCAATGACTCTTTTGCGACAAATGTTTCTGAGATTCAAAGCGTTTTTATTTTTTAAATATAATTTAAACGGATATTTTAATTTAAATTTTTAATCCCAATGTATCTCATAGGTAAAGTGTAGGTTGTTATAAAATATTATTCACTACTTTATTTATAGAAACAGCTTGTGTAGGTACTTGTTCAATTGCTTCATCTTTCGAAATTAATTTAGGGCTGTTAATGTAACACACTAAGGTTAAACGTCCTTAAGGGCCAGTTCACCGGTTCCTGATAATGCGTTAGATAGTTATCTGACACATGACGCCATATAAAAGCCGTCAAAAATCTGTCAGATTTCTTTAAATTTGCGCTATCAGGAACCGGTAAAACTGGTCCTTAATCTTGTTTAATATTCAAGGAATTTTGTGCAAGAAAAGGTAACTTATACCACAGACTAGTGTTATGCTATTACGTTGTTTTTCAGAGAGTCCCGACGCAATTTCAATAAAAAATATTTAACCTCAAAGGCCATTTAACATCACAAGCAAGTACTTACAAGATAAGGGCACAAAATAAAGTGATTGAGAGACAGAGACGACGCTCTATAAATCAAAAGATAATTTTGACTATGAGCAAAACAGTGTCATTTATCCAAAAGTAGATCCGAGTGCCGGACTATGTCGATTGCATCGGATACCGGTCAGGCCAGTCATGCCACACCGGGCTGTTTTTACCCGGCCGCGATCAGCTGTAGTTACCGTCCGGATTATCACTTTACCTTAAAACTTTATTTACAAGTCCTTTCATTATTCAAGAAATAAGTAACCAGATATAGAAACAACCGGATCTGATCTAGTTTTACAACTTCTAAGCTTTGTTTGAACGTTGCTTGTTTCAAAATGGAAATTGAGCCTAAAACTTTTAGCGTCGTAATCGGCTATCAAGTGAAAAGGTGACATTGGTATATAGAATTTTGAGCTTTAGGCCGTGGTGATAAGGGGTTGTTTTGTGTGGAGATGGTGAAGTGTTTTCTAGAGGGTACATTATGCATGCAAAGTTCAAGTTCTGATACTTTAATAAGAGAGGGTAACGAGTACCGATGATAGCTCAATTACTGGGATTGAAAGGTCATGGAGTTGTAAATGGTTGGTAAGAATTGTAAATAATTTAACGAAAGACAATCTTTTTTACACCGAACTTGACCACTGTCTCACCTGATGGTTAATGATGATGCGATGATGGACGCGCTTACGCAGAAGGTACCTATTTACTCGCGTTTTGAAGACTCTTATATCTCATCAATTTATTTCTATTATCTTAATTCATGAGATGCTAACAGATAGAAATGGATGACTCATACTTTTAGTAAGTTTTAACTCGTGAAAGGAAAATAAACTGGCCAAGAAACGGACTCGCACTAGTACGGTTCCGTTCCACACTACAGTTTTTTATAAGATCGAGCAAAAAATACCACTATCATTTTTCGCCAGCAAAAAATAATCTATACTAATATTATAGAGAGAGAACATTTGTATTTTTGTATGTTTGTAATGATTTGGCTCAAAAACTACTGGACCGATTTAAAAAATTCTTTCACTAATATATAGAATGGACTTTCGGAATGAAAATAGGCTATATATTATCCCGTTTAAATTAAAGGTACATTCGTGGAGACCTAATTTGCAACCTAAGTCGACAAAAAAACGGTCGAAAAAACACGTTTCTTACGAACGCTGCTCAATTGAAAATAGATGGAAGAATATTTTCTATGCAAGAGTTGTACAACTTAATAAGACCTACAAAAAAGTCTACGACAGCATATGTCTATCTCTTAAGGTTGACTCACAGTAACCAATTTAATCTTTAAATTTTTGTAAAAAAATATTACATAACTTCCAAGGCTATTTTCAAGTATATAGTATTAATCCTTATCCAAATAATTACGTTAATTAGCTTGGCCACATATTACAGATTAAAATTGTCCCTTACAGTATATAAATCAAATGAAAACTCTAGAAGATATCACGAATTTCACATACACGCATCGCAAAATTAATAAAATATTTGCAGTGAAACCACAGATTAGGTCATAGTTACTACAAAAATATTATTATAAGCTTAGCGATGCTGTAAATCCCCACCGATCACAATCAATTTGAAGTCCATATAGTATAATAATATATTTTTACTGTATAAAATTATTTTGTATAATATAGTTATGATCTATATATAAACCACCCCGACTGATCTATGTATAATCTTTTCAATAAAAGCATTCCAATGACTCTAAACACGACATTTTAAATCTGAGCTGTAAGTTGGTGTGGATTTGAGTATTCTGTAGAGTACAGGAGATGTCCTAGCATCAGGTCAATGCTTCCATGTTCTTACAATATCGTTGAAGAAGAAGATTTTCGAATTGATCAGACCTATGAAAGTTGATTTCATAGCGCAATTAACTAGAAAAAAGCTCATCGTTTATAACGATTGAACGAATTTTAATGAATCAAGCTAAGAACACTCGATGAAGACATCTATCAAACAAAAAAATATCAATATTAAAATCAAAATCGGTTCATCTGGTTGGGTGCTAAGGTGCTACAGACAGACACAGATACACACGTTAAACGTATAATACCCCTTCTTTGATCCCATGATTTGATTGATTTTGATTCAATGATTCCACTACCTCTGTACAAAAACCCATGATTCATGAATGCACATAAAACTTTCATTGGTAGGTATATAGCTAGGATTAGAACCAACGACCGTCGGGTCAGAATCAGGGTAACTATCTTTTACGCCAAAGGGCCATCCAATATCATTACGTAAGTATTATAAAACAAAGTCCATTACTGCGTCTGTCTGTCTGTTCGCAATAATCTCAATAGCTACTGAACGGATTATCATGCGGTTTTCACCAATAGCCAGAGTGTTTATGAGGAAGGTTTAGGTGCATAATTCGTTAAGGTTTTGTGTAAATTGGTTGAAATATGACGATGATTTTTAAATATGTTAATATTTTATATTTGATGCAACAAACTGATGCAAATTTTGTAGGCATATATGTTCTACCCGTGCAAAGCCGGGGCGAGCTGCTAGTAATTAATAAATATTTTATTTCTTATAACGCCATCTAACGTCTAACAAAGGTGTTAGGGATCGACATTTCAATATAACGCCATCTATGGGACGTTTACCTAACTAAGCGTTCATAGATAGCGTGAAATGCCGAGAAAAACACGTTTCTTGTATGGGGACCCTCTATTATTTTTAACTTTATTCTGTTTTTAGTATTTGTTGTTATAGCGGCAACTGAAATACATCATCTGTGAAAATTTCAACTGTCTAACTATCACGGTTCATGAGATACAGCCTGGTGACAGACGGACAGACAGACAGACAGACAGACAGACGGACAGTGGAGTCTTTTTTTGTACATCTCTATCTGTTGAACTTTTGCGAATACGTCTTCGTAGTTACGTCGTTCTACAATAGAGGGCGTTTATTAACATAAAATAAAACATTACGCTTACGTCACTTCTGTTCTCTTCGGAACGTGACGCTACGGATCTTCCGTCAAATATTACCCCAGTGCGCCTGAGCAGTATAGCGTCAAAAGTACGCAGCTTAAAATTTAACATAGATGGAACCACGACGCATAAGTAGCTCTATCTAGAGCCGGTGAAACTAGCCCTCAGTCTAATAAAACGTATGAATAAATAAACCGCTTCTAAAAATAATTCTACATATAACCTATAAAATAATGATAGACCTAAATATTAAATGACATATATTAATGTCATAACGTGTGTATCGTCACTGATCCACTAAATAAAAATACATTTTTAAAGCATGTACATTTTAAAAGGTAGGCATAATTTTACTTCAAAATATTATTATGTTGACAACTCGAAATAAACGACGCAATCCGCGCGTGGGCAACAACAGTGGTCGATAAATAAGAAAATGGAATGGTTCTACCTATAAATATTTTTGGAACTAGCTCTTTACTCCCGACTTCATGTTTTTGCGACGAATTTTCCGTCAGGTGTATTGGTTACTCGTGCCTGCCGCAAAATTGGTTGCCTTTTTAATAAACAGATAATAATATGTTACTCACGAAAATAATCGAAATAATATCGTTTAAAAACTAAAAAAGAACCGACTTCAACGCCGCGCTATTCATTTTCAGTACCAATTTTGAGATGTATATATCAATATCTCTGGAGATACTTATCAAACCTCGATAAAATTACCATGATACCACACTTGGGATATCTCCTTTCGAACAAAAAAAGAAAAATCAAAATCGGTTTATAAACGACGAAGTTATCCGCGAACAAACATAATATATATATATATTAATAAATAACGTTGTTTTGCCATATAAATAATTAACTAATTAAATGACGATTGATCAGTTTTCGACCGGAGAGGAAAATAGATTAAATTACTAAAATGGCTATTAAAAAATAAGCGTTGATCGTAGAAAGGTGAAAATTGAGGATTGTATGTATTTTTGTATGTTAAATCATAAAAAAATAGAAATTAAAAATTTTGTCTAAAAAATAAATAAAAAATTTAGGGTGGACTACCCCTAACATTTAGGGGGATGAAAAATAGATGTTGGCCGATTCTCATAAATACCGGATAAGCACAAAAAATTTCATCAAAATCGGTCAAGCCGTTTCGGAGGAGTATGGCAACGAAAACTGTGACACGAGAATTTTATATATTAGATGTACGGTCGAATTGAGAAACCTCCTCCTTTTTTGAAGTCGGTTAAAAAAAACACACTGAAGTTTTGTCGAAAAGTTCTTGCCACAAGAGCGAATCGCTAACGCTCCTTAATGGATTTTTTAAAGCATTCTCCTAAATTAAAGCATTCTAATTAGATCGAAACTATAAATCGATTAAGAAATATAATAGCAAGTTAAAGCTAGTTGTTCACTGAAAACACACGACGAAACAACGCAGTGCAACGCACCTATGTAGCCTCACTTTAATGTATTTTATTAACTTATAGGCTATTCTTTGACCACTATCTAGCCCGGTGGTAAGCGATGATGTGGTCAAAGATGGTAAACACGCTAGGTCTAAAATACTCTGACTCTCAAGGACTGTATGCTGCCGGAACACCGAAAGGTTATGGCGGCAGATTTTCTCATTGATGGTGGTAGACTACTTTTTGGAAGCAAGTCAGGCGGAACATCGATATAAAATGCTCTTACCACCTGTGAACCAATACGTGCTTTGAACCGATGACCTTTCGCTTAGTCGAGCTATCTATTCTTCACACCAACGGTGCTTCAGCCATAACCTCTCGATGTAGGTAAGAATGTTCAAACTAAAAATGTCTACTTCCTACAATCAATCAATCAACAGCTTCGAGCATTTACCAAAGGAGATGTTAACGCAAGGCGTACCCCTCTGCTGACCATATAGCCATTTTTGGCCATATGAGCGTGCGTAAATACGCTGTATTTTTAATACTGTGTGCGTGTTTCAAGCTAGTGTGCGGGATCGTTAAAGTGAGTGATTTGTGTGTGTGCAATGCGTGTTTACCTCGTCCCCCGTAAGTATCGGCAGAAAAAAATGTTAGCGGATTACAACGTTAACATCTCCATTGGTAAATGCTCGAAGATCAACAGACATAAATTACGAGCAATTCTTAAAAACAAGCTTTCTAATACACATTTTGTTATCTTCACTTATCTTGTAAAAGCACTGTCCTGTCGTAGGAAAAGTATTGCGTCCGGTCGTTTGTCAACTTTGGATTAACTTCAAAGGAATAGACACACTAAATATCGTTTGGAAGTCATAAATTCGTACGAATAGTAAATTATTATCAAAAACTACGAAAAATATTGAATGGACGACAGATTTCTGTCGTCTAGTTAGTATTTCAAGTAGACCAGAAAAGTTTTATCGCTTTTAATTAAAATATTTTTTTTGTAAAATGAATTCGAAGTTGAGAGTTACTGTAGCTAACTAAATATCCTACATGATATATCAGACACAATTGTGATATATCTAAAAATAGTGGCATATATGGAAACTTTAAAACGAACTCAACAACAAAGTGTTTTCCCCTCTGAACGTTATATGTCTCCTCATAGATTTTTTATGGACATAAACTTAGTAATATTCTATTAGTAATTTAAGTTCAAATCAAATTACTCATTAGCCTAGTTGTTGTAAGACTAGATTGTAATGGTAGTGAGATATATACGTCATATATGTAGATAAATGATTAAAAGGAGAAAAATATAAGGAATCTTTATGGCAAGATTTTTTAAACCAAAAATGCCTCCAACGGTAGCATATAAGAGATTTTCAGCACTTTAATAAAAATTACAAAGCTTAGTTCCAAGTTCTTATCCAGAATCTAACCAAAAAACGAAGGAGCCGACATCGAAGCATCAACCTAGATCACTGCTCTCAACAGCCAAAATTTGAAACAAAGCAAGTCCCGAAACTCATTATTTACTCTGAAAATAAGACAAAGCTAGCCTTAATGTCAGTTTGTTTGTCCAACCTCTTCATCGTGACTTTATGACTTGCTCGTCGCTTCTTGTAGTATGTTTAGTACTAGCTATAAACTCTGGCCGAGTGAGATGTTTGTCTTTGTTTGAACGAAACGTTGAGATTTCGAAGATATGTTTTCAAAATACAAAATATATTATATATTTAAAAGTGAGTTAGAAGAGCTTTATAATATTTTAAATTGGTTTAATACTTTATTACAAGATTTATTTCAAATCGTGATCATAATGTTGATAAGCCATACGTATCGTAGACCTTAGTAGTACTTTGTGATATCATTTATTACAGCCATTAAAGTA
The DNA here is from genome assembly GCA_954871355.1 of Cabera pusaria. Taxonomy (NCBI): domain Eukaryota; kingdom Metazoa; phylum Arthropoda; class Insecta; order Lepidoptera; family Geometridae; genus Cabera; species Cabera pusaria. The sequence continues at coordinate 4,663,761 of OX940897.1, forward strand.
TGCCGCTAAAAATAATAAAATAAAATAAGTTAGTACTTACTCGTGCTAAAGCAGTAAAGCGATTTAATTTATTAGAGATATACACGGACTTTACTAAGAAGTAAAGTAGCCTAGTGTATTTTTTATACGAAGGCGGGATGTAAGTAACTAGCCTAATAAGAAAACACTTAACTTTCCGTGATAAAATTAATTTTATTTTTCGACATAGTCTCCGTGAACCTCTACGCACTTATTCCATCTTCGTTCTAAAGCAGTAATGCCTTCCATAAAATAATTTCTTTCGAGGCCTGCAAAATACTACTACAGCGGCTATGACTTCATCATTTGTGGCAAATTTCTATCCGCCTAAAAAAGTTTTGAGCTTAGGGAATAAGTAGAAGTCTGATGGCGCTAGATCAGGCGAATTAGGTGGGTGGGGCAGCAAATCATACTACAATTCGTTGATTTTTAAATTTAAACCACTCTTTGTTCAATTTTATGCATTTTGAAAACAGTTGGCGAAATATGTTTTCAAATGACAAAAAATCAATAAAATGTTATCGCCACCAAATTCAAATATAGAACACAGGTGGCCAGAGAAACGAATTTAATAATGACATTTATATTTTTTAATTTTTTTAATATTTTAAATAGCAGAGGCTAGTTATTTATCATCCCGCCTACGTATCTTATAGGCTAGCATTTGACCACTATCTCACCTGGTGGCAAGCGATGACATGAGGCACTCTAGGCCTAGAATACTCCGACTCTCAAAGGCTGTGCGTTGCCAGAACACTGTAAGGTTATGGCGGCAGGTGCTAAGCCTCCTCTTTTCATAGCAAGTCAGGCGGAACATAGTTATATTATGCACCTACCACCTATGACGAACAACCGTGTTAGGATTAGAACCGGCAACCACTTGCTTAGAAGTTTTGAGGGAATTTACAATAAAAGGGTGTACAAGTTTAGGTAACAACCTTTTTGGGATGTACTCAGTTCGGCATTCATCGCTGACTTACTGATTTGAATAATTAATTTTTGGGTTTCGTACTCAAAGGGTACTAACGGAACTCTATAACAGAACCTTCGCTGTCCGTCCCTCCGTCCGTCCGTCGGTCTGTCCGTCCATCCGTCAGTCAGAGGGCTATATATTCTTAACCATAATAGTAGAAAATAAAATTTTAAAATAATAGTAGTACGTAGTATTACTATGGCCGTTATAGGAACTTATACTAAAAACAGAATAAAGTTAAAAACTAGAGGAGGTCCTCACACAAGAAACGTGTTGTTTCGGCAAATGTTCAGTCTTAATAAATATTTAACTGCGGTACGGAACCTACGGGTAACTTGAACATAATCTATACTTCTATACTAATATTATAAAGAGAGAACATTTGTATTTTTGTATGTTTGTAATGATTTGGCTCAAAAACTACTGAACCGATTAAAAAAATTCTTTCACTAATACATAGAATGGACTTTCGGAATGAAAATAGGCTATATATTATCCCGTTTAAATCAAAGGTACATTCGTGGAGACCTAATTTGCAACCTAAGTCGGCAAAAAACGGTCGAAAAAACACGTTTTTTACGAACGCTGCTTAATTGAAAATAGATAGAAGAATATTTTCTATGCAAGAGTTGTACAACTTAATAAGACCTACAAAAAAATCCGCGACAGCATATGTCTATCTCTTAAGGTTGACTCACAGTAACCATTTTAATCTTAAAATTTTTGTTAAAAAATATTACATAACTTCCAAGGCTATTTTCAAGTATATGGTATTAATCCTTATCCAAATAATTACGTTAATTAGCTTGGCCACATATTATAGATTAAAATTGTCCTTTACAGTATATAATTCAAATGAAAACTCTAGAAGATATCACGAATTTCACAAACACGCATCGCAAAATTAATAAAATATTTGCAGTGAAACCACAGATTAGGTCATAGTTACTACGAAAATATTATTATAAACTTAGCTATGCTGTAGATCCCCACCGATCACAATCAATTTGAAGTCAATATAGTATAATAATATGATCTATTGTATAAAATAATATTCATCTATATGTATAATAATATAATATAATATTTTAAACCACCCCGACTGATCTATGTATAATAGCTTTTTCCAATGACTCTAAACACGACATTTAAAATCTGAGCTGTAAGTTGGTGAGGATTTGAGTATTCTGTAGAGTCCAGGAGGCTTCCATGTTCTTACGATATCGTTGAAGAAGAAGATTTTCGAATTGATCAGACCTATGAAAGTTGATTTCATAGCGCAATTAACTAGAAAAAAAATCATAATTTTATTACGATTGAACGAATTTTCATGAATCAAAGCTAAGAAAACTCTCGATGAAGACATCTATCAAACAAAAAAACTATCAATAATAAAAACAAAATCGGTTCATCCGGTTAGGTGCTAAGATGCTACAGACAGACACACAGATACACACGTTAAGCGTATATTACCTATACTTTTTGCCTCGGGGAACGCCGTAAGGTTAAGGCGGCAGATGTTCTATTTGGTGGTAAGCTACTTTTTGGTAGATTTAATGATCCCACTACCACTGTACGAAAACTCATGATTCATTAATGCACATAATACTTTCATTGGTAGGTATATAGCTAGGATTAGAACCAACGACCGTCGGGTCAGAATCAGGGTAACTATCCTTTACGCCAAAGGGCCGTCCAATATCACTACGTAAGTATTATAAAACAAAGTCCATCACTGCGTCTGTCTGTCTGTTCGCAATAATCTCAATAGCTACTGAACGTATTATCATGCGGTTTTCACCAATAGCCAGAGTGTTTATGAGGAAGGTTTAGGTGCATAATTCGTTAAGGTTTTGTGTAAATTGGATGAAATATGACGATGATTGTTAAATATGTTCATATTTTATATTCGATGCAACAAACTGATGCAAATTTTGTAGGCATATATAGGCTGCTAGTAATATATATTATTATGTTCACTAAATATTGATCCTTGAATGCGAAAAGTTGTCGCATATTATAGTATACTTTAAAGTACCTTCGATATAAAATATACCCTAATTAAAGATTTAAGGCGGCAATAGCCCAATGGATAGGGTGTCGGACTGGCGATCGAGAGGTCGTGAGTTCGATCCCCACCCCACCCATTGCACTATTGACGTGGACCCACTCCAGACACAAGCATATTTAGCTTAGTTGGAGGGGTTAACAAGAATACTAGTAATGTGCAACCCACATTGCGAGTAATCTTAAAAAAAAAAAAAAAAAAAAAAAAAAAAAAAAAAAAAAAAAAAAAAAGATATTATATAAATCTAACACAAAATTTTATCAAGAAACTCCAACGTTAAGGACTCAGCAGTCTCGCCATACGTCTCTCAACCACATTTTACGACATTGTTTCGTTACGGGCTTGACATTGCGTGCGCCTTTGAAGCTACTGAATTAGGGCGACATCTTGTTTGTAAGTGCGCCAATTTTGTTTGGGGCAAGTTTATTTTCTGTCCAAATGGTGGACCATAACATTGTTATGAAATTATTTTACATTGTTTCTTTATATTTTTGTGTTATTCCTTGACAAAAATACGTAGGTGTTTTGTGATGTTTTTGGTGTCATAACATTGTTTTAACTGCTAACTTATATTAAGAAAGAAGTTAAAGTTATAGATTTGAATATAACTGTAATATAAATATAAATATTATTCTACTTCAACAACAACATTGGAGTGCTGCTGGTTATATATGAAAGCCCTATCTCAAATGATGTAATGTATTTATTTGCGATGGTTATATTTCCATTCTTCCAAAAAAAAAATTGTTTGCAAAAATTAATTCACCACAAAATTTATTCGGTTTTCAATTTACGACCATATATTTGTATTTCCAGCGATAATTGCTGGCAATATAACCCGGTATCGATTTGTTGGAGTGCTGCCAAACTATGCCCCTACTACCGGTCCTAATGTCGAAAGATATACAGCGCCGAAAATACATCAAATGGTCTTCGAGTGACAAGTGAGTGACGATAAAACTCAAGAAATATGCTGGCATTAACCTACACCATTGCTAAGGTCGGATTTTTATAATATTCTGTCTTTTGTCGGTGTAATAACGTGAGAGCTAGATGAGTAGTCATAACGTAGCCAGACGGTATTAGCGTTAATACGCCGCAATGTCCCGTGATTTTGTTTACGTTTTGAGGTATTCTAATGAACTATTTACTTTTACAACCTAGGTGGAAATAGAACGAGGTTGCCAAGCGAGGTGGAAAGAAAAATCAAAAGAATCCACATATTTCATCTAAAATTAATCTACATTATACTCTATTTATTTTTAACTCGCATTTTCTGCGTGTAACCGCGGCGTCCTGCGATCTGTGGGCACGATCTCAATACTTATCAATTGTTTTCTGATCGCGTTTAGTGTGAACCAGTCGGTTCAAATATGGTACAAATACTACCGCGCTATCTGATCGCCGCCTAGATCGCGCACGCAGGACGCTGCGGTGTGCCCGCACCTCTACACTTTTTAAGTAAATATCAGTTTATTTCAAGTTAAATCATAACATACTATTTATTAAAATCTATTCTTAATATTTTTTGTATGAGATGTTAATATTTGGACGAAAACTATGAAAATCAACTCTTTACTCTCCAAGTTTTTATATTTAAAAAGTGTTTCTTGAAGGTGTAGCTAACGGTTAAGAGTTTAATTATATAACCTAATTTATATTAGATATTAAATCGTTTCCATATGTGGTAATTTTGCGTTCTTTCGCAAATAACAATATTATTAAAAAAAAAAAAGATAAAACTCTATTCTTTTCTCTCACTTTACTACCTACTATTTTACGGTGATATTATGTTAAGGACATGACGTGATTTGACGATTAGGATTGGAGTCATATTAAACACTTTACTTCAAAAAAGGATTATACACAAAAATCATGCACAAACTTTCAGCAAATAAAATACTCATGTAAATAAATAATACATTAAATTATTATAATTTGTTATTTGTTTTAGAGTTAAATTTAAATCGATTGCACACTGCAACTGACTAGCAAACCGATAGTAACGCCTGCATACATCACGTACGATGGATTTTGGGAAGCGAATGAAAATATTTGGTGGCAAATGGATTAGTGCCAGATTAAATACCTGACACTAGAGTCAGACGGGTGAGAAAGGTAGATTAGTTTGATGTAATGAATCAAATACATGTTGTCATGTAGTATTTATTTACAGTTTAAGTTTATGATGTATCTTATATGAGAAGATTCGTCAATGCCACTGGCACCACAATATTTTTGTATTTTAATAGCAACCATGCTCCAGTTTTTATTGCAATTTGACAGACCACTTTCTAACTTTATGTGTTCAGTATTGTTTATTACAAGACAATGTACAGCAGTAATATTTTATTCTAAAACTAATCTCATTTTGAGGGCCTAGTGGTGTCGTGGGAGAATGGTCGGCTTTGACGTCAGAGGTACCGAGTTCAATCCCCGCCGTGCAACAATGTATTTTTCTATCGAAAAATGTATGTGCGCTTTTCACAGTGGCCCTCCGGTGAAGGAAAAACATCGTTAAGAAACCCCCAACCTCTGCACGGTGATAGGACACTATCTAAGTGTCCGCCTGGCCAGCTACAACCCTCAAGATAGAAAATCTGTCGCCAAACATCTAATGTGTTCCAGCAGCTATCCTTGAGAGCCAGTTCCCATTCTAGGCTTACCGTGCTACCATCCTCGACCGCATCATCACTTACCAACAGGTGAGATAGTGGTCAAACGCTAGCCTATATGATATAAAACAAATATTATTAATGACAAGTATCCTGTACTGTTAAAGGTGTAGCAATATAATATGATATGTAAAGATGCAGTCTAAAATAGAATCTGCTTATCTGAAATGCAAAGCCACTGCCTTTTATTCCAAGAAAATTTCCAGACTAAAGTTAATTTTAGTAACTTTAGTCTGCCTAGAAACTTGTTTATCTCCTTTTAATTCAAAAGCATTAATTTGAATTGCATTTTATTCACACAGATGATTTAATTATGGATAGGGATTATGTAACAAGTTAAAAATAACATAAAAATTCCAAAGGAAAATCTATTTGAACCGACAGCCATTCAAAAACAACATACGAGTACAAAAATTTGACATTATACCTATTTCAGACCTCCTCAATTTTAGGCATTTATTTTATGTGTTTTATTACTGGCGCATATACTTACATACAATACTACCCACTAAAACAGCTATACTCAACATGCGGCCCGCGGGCCGCACGTGGCCCGCCGGGCCTTTATCAGTGGCCCGCGTACAGTAAGCGATAATTGAAACTATTTTAAATGTCGCGCCCAAACGCGACGCGTCGGCGAAATAGTGCACGCGCCGAGTAAAAAAAAATATTGTAACTACCTTGTCTTTTTCCACTATTAAAGTTATTATGAAAAACTTAATTTTTTTACTCCTAAATTATTTTTGCTTGCGGCCCGCGACATCATGACTAAACCGTGTTTGTAACCCGTGTAAAAAAAGGTTGAGTACCACTGCACTAAAAGGATAATTAAAATACCTAGTACGTTTATTATGTACCTTGCTAGTGAATTATGACTCAAAAAAACGATGTTTACGAATAATTTAAGAAGAAAACAAAACGAAAGACTTCAAATGCCGCGCTAGCCATTTTCAGTGCTAAGTCTGAAGTTTTTATCTCCATATCTCTGGGGATACTTATCGAATCTCGATGAAATCACAATGGAACCTTGGAACAGTACCAGATCAATTTAAAAAAGAATCATTTGAATAAGTTCACAATTGACGGAGTAATCACATAACATACATACATAAAAAACACGATTAGACGAAGTTAAAACCTCCTCCTTTTTGGAAGTCGGTTGCTAAGCTCGTTATATTAGTTTTATTGTACCCGAAGGAGATCCTCGGCGCCTCTCGGATTAGAGAACGTAACATTAGGTACTTTAGTTTATTGGCTAGTGATCCCCGATTTGGCAGCCTTGTTTCTTGTGTAAGGATACAATTCTATGTGATTGGGCGATTTTTCGATGTTAAAATGAACAGTGATGTGTATGTTTTTTAACCGACTTCATAAAAAAGTAGGTTTCTCATTTTGACCGCATAAATATGTTTTTTTTTGTATGTTTGTTCGCGGATAACTTCGTCGTTTATGAACCGTTTTTAGGGTTCCGTAGTCCTGACAAGGAACCCTTATAGTTTCGTCATGTCCGTCTGTCTTTTCTGTCTGTCCGAGGTTTTGCTAAGAGACCGTTAACACTAGAAAGATGTAATTTTGTGGGGGAGTGTAAATGAATGACGCTGACAAAGTGCTGAAATAAAATTTTGAAAAATTTTTTTTTAGGGTAGCTCCCCTATATGAGAAGTGGGGATGAAATTTTTTTTCATCGTCCACCCCATCGTGTGGGGTATCGTTGAATAGGTCTTTTAAAATGACTCAACGTGACGTGACTCAAATGACGTCAACTTTTGACTTGAAAAATTGACTGTATACTTACTTACTCATTAGTCATCATGTTCAAATTAATAGTCGTTAATTTTGGGAAAATAAATAAATCAAATGTAAATCCTTATAAATTGCTCAAATTTCTGCATCCAGGGATAATATTGGGGTACCGTTGGGGTAGACTTGACCTTGAGTGAAGACCAGGAATCAAACAAGGCAAACGTAGCGTAGGACGTCCTGTGACCAGGTGGAGTGACGATATACGCAAGCGGTGGACAGTGACTGGAAAAGAAGAGCCGAAGATCGGGCTCAGTGGCGTATCTTAGGCAAGGCCTACGTCCAACAGTGGAATAACACCAGCTGATTGTGGTGATGATGATGATGATGGATAGTATTCATATTCTCTTTTTTTCTTCTTCAAAACTACAAAATCAATTTCACTCAAATTGAATTCGCAAAAAGATCAATTTATTTGGATGACGTGTTACGTCGAAAGTTACTACCATGCAAATATTAGAGTAGCATCATCCTACGTCTCTGCTACAATGGTCCATTTCTAACAAGCATGATATTTAAAGCCAACGAGCCCCGTTGGCGTAGGATAGATCCGTGACTTCTAAGCGAGAGGTTGCCAGTTCAAATTCTGGCACGGGCGTTTGTACACAGGGGGTAAGAGCATATTAGTTGTATTGATGTCCCGCCTAAATTAACCAAAACTTAGCTTACCACTAAGAAAAAATCTGTCGCCCTTATCTTACAGTGTTCCGGTAGGACACAGTCCTTGAAAGTCAGAGTATTCTAGGCCTAGCGTGTTCACCATCTAACACCACATCATCGCTTACCACCAGGCGAGATAGTTGTCAAGAAGATATAAGATATTAAAAAAAAAACAACTATGACTACTTCGTCGCTTAACAACAGACTATTAAGTTTATCTCCAATAAAACATGCTGTGTATCTTTTCAGGTAACGGCTACATCCCGACATCAAGCCTGCGTGAAATCCTGGCGGCATTAGACGAGCAGCTTACTCCAGACCAGCTCAACGAAATGATTGCTGAGATCGACACTGACTCTTCCGGAACCGTTGACTTTGACGGTTAGTATAATGGCATTGTAGTTTACACTGGTAAGAAAGAAAGGAGGCGTGGATTTTCGGATCGGTTTTTGGATACAGAGCGTCACTTGAAATTACGTATTGACGTGGTTTCTGTTTTTTTTCAACCAATTTTCAAAAAGAAAGAGGTTCTCAATTCGTCTGTATGTTTTTTTTTTCTTTTTTTTTGTGTGTATGTTACGCGATTACTCCGTCAATTGTGAACCGATTCGAATGATTCTTTTTGTAATCGGTAGGGTACGTTTTCGAAGTGGTCCCATTGTAATTATAACGTAATTTGATAATTATCTCCAGAGATATGACGATAAACGTCTCAAACTTGCTACTAAAATTGACTCGCGGGGCATTGAAGTCGGTTGTTTTAGTTTTTAAACTATCTTAATTATTTGAATTTTAAGTTATCCAAAAGGAAAAATCGACAAACAAGGCGCGGTATTTGTCGAATCTACATATCGCAAGCTTTTCTTTGAAAGCTGGCTCCCATTCTTGGCCTAGCGTGCTTCTATTCTCGACCATATCGACACCTGCCAACAGATGAGTGTTCGAATGCTAGTCTATATACGATTTAAACAAACTTCCAAACTGGCTGGTACAAACCCCCTACTTTTCAATCACAACGTTAAGCAGCCATCTTTGATTCATCTAGTGATTACACGTCCAACCAATTAAAACCTATTATATTACATTAATTCGCGAGATGTCACAGACAAACCTTGTTTCATTGTGACCCTTTGTTTGGGTCAGGGACAAAAATAAAGCGTTTTTTTCAGGCTGCATTTTTTTAAATTAATCCCATCCCACTCACCTTGTGGGGATTTTGTGAAATGTTATTACATTTTTAATCTACCCTACAAGTCATGATAAGAGGACAATTGTATCAAATTCGCGGGTACCCGCATCTGAAAATCCACCAGTATTTTTTCCTTTTGTTGACAAAACCCTTTGTGACAACAAAACAACAGGAAACGAACAAAGACAGCTCATAAAATACTGAAAATATGTAATATTGAAATACGAAAATGTGGATGGTAGATTTCGCCATTAAACGGCAAATGTCTAAAATTTTAAATAGTTCTGTTTTAGGATGTAACAGGACAAACGGATGTTTAACTGTGTTTTTTAGGGTTCCGTACCCAAAGGGTAAAACGGGACCCTATTACTAAGACTCCGCTGTCCGTCTGTCTGTCTGTCTGTCTGTCTTTCTGTCTGTCTGTCTGTCTGTCTGTCTGTCTGTCTGTCTGTCTGTCTGTCCGTCTGTCACCAGACTGTATCTCATACACCGTGATAGTTAGACAGTTGAAATTTTCACAGATTATGTATTTCTGATGCCGCTATAACAACAAATACTAAAAACAGAATAAAGTGAAAAATAATAGAGGGTCCCCATACAAGAAACGTGTTTTTTTCGGCATTTCACGCCATCTATGAACGCTTAGTTAGGTAAACGTCCCATAGATGGCGTTATATTGAAATGTCGATCCCTAACACCTTTGTTAAACGTTAGATGGCGTTATAAGAAATAAAATGTTTATTATTTCTAGTATTTTTTGCTGGCAAATAATGATAGTGGTATTTTTGCTCGATCTTATAAAATACTGTAGAGTGGTACGAAACCCTACGAGTGCGAGTCCGACTTGCACTTGGCCAGTTTATTTAAATTAAAAGCTTACACTAGCAATTTGGGTTGCACATTACTTTTTTTATTTTTTTTATACTGGATAAGTAAGCGTTTGACCACTACCTCACCTGATGTTAAGTGACGATGCGGTCGACGATGTAGCACGCTTACCTAGAATATACCTGTTCACTCGCGATGACACAGACACCGGCAAGGAATTCCATTCCTTGGCAGCACGTATGATAAATGATGAATCGAAACGTTTTGTGCGAGATGGAATGTCCACCATAAATCGATGGCGCACATCGGTACGTCTGGTTGTCTGATAGAAAAAGGGGGATGGTGGGACTAATTCGTGCAATTGGATGGCACACTCTCCGAAATGTATCCGATAAAAAACCGATAAACTTGCGACTTTGCGGCGATGCTCTAGGCTCTGGAGCCTTTTACCAACAAGTTTGTCGTCATTGATGAGTTTCTTGGCTTTCCTCTCAATTATTTCCAGCGCCTCCAGTTGGTATTTGGCTGAGCCATCCCAGAGGTGAGAACAGTACTCCATGCACGATCGGACTTGTGCTTGATACAAATTGAGCAGCTGTCCCGGTGTGAAATACTGTCTCACCTTGGCCAGAATACCGAGCTTTTTCGAAGCCAACTGGGCCTTGGACTCAATATAGGACCCAAAGTTGAGTGTGGGTGTTAAAGAAATGCCAAGAAGCTCAAGGTGGTTAGTTATCGGCACGGATACATCTCGAAAAGTAGGAGTCAGATGGAATGGACTCCGTTTGGTGGAGAACAGACACGCCTGGGTCTTAGCAGCATTAAATTTGACCAGGTTGGCATCACCCCATTCGGAGACACCCTGTAAGGACAAGTTCATGCGCTCGACCATCGCCTCTCTGAAACACTGTATTTCAACCGCACTGGTCCGTGCACTTGATGTGTAGCTCTCTACAACGGTGCTGTCGTCTGCATACCCAAAGATACCGGGCTTAAGCAGATCGTTGATATGCAGCAGGAAAAGGGTTGCAGAGAGCACCGATCCCTGAGGGACCCCGGCATTAATTGCCAATTAGTCAGAAGAGCAGCCATCAATGACTACCCTTATTGATTACTAGTAGTCTTGTTAACTCCTCCAACTAAGCTAAATATGCTTGATTCTGGAGTGAGTTCACGTCAATAGTGCAATGGGTGGGGATCGAACTCATATTAACCTCTCGATCGCCAGGCCGACGCTTTAGTCATTGGGCTATTATTACCGCTTTAATTTGTATTGTACGCGATGCCGTTTGTCTAAAACTAATATTAGGGCGTTTGAAACTAAAATTTTGCGATTATAATTACCATACAAAACTATAATCAATTTTGTAGGTATATATAATTTTCCATATGTAAAGACTGTAATACCAAAATAAATTGTGATTTTTATGAATGTGTTTGCTCCATTTGCTCATATATGTGCAACTTATGTATGGAAATCGTACCACCTTAAAAATTGCACTCAATAGGTACTCTGAATTAAATTTTGCGTACTACGGCACTGACGAGTCTTCGAGCATTTACCAATGGAGATGTTAACGCAAGGCGTACCCCTCTACTGGCCATATAGCCATTATTGGCCATATGAGCGTGCGTAACTACGCTGTATTTTTAATACTGTGTGCGTGTTTCAAGCTAGTGTGCGGGATCGTTAAAGTGAGTGATTTATGTGTGTGCAATGCGTGTTTACCTCGTCCCCCCTAAGTATAGGCAGAAAAAAATGTTTGCGATTACAACGTTAACATCTCCATTGGTAAATGCTCGAAGTGATGAGTAGATGATAGCCTCTGAGATATCTACAAGATCAATCTATCTAAGATATCTATGGCGCACATGAACTTATATGTCACATTATTTTTCCTATTATTTTATTTTTGAAATCAAGGCATACTAGTAGAAGTTTCACTACTTGTTCTCTATTTGTTGTCTAGAAGAAATCTCTGTCAATTGTAAGACCGCCTGTCGTATCTACTTTTACCTAGATATTATTTTTGTTGTATTTTCTGAATGTAATTAAAGTATTTTGGTATTCTATTTTATTTTGATTTATTTAATCCGTTTTTCTTCAGATGACAATTTAGATTCAGACATTATTTTTAATTAATTTTAAACTGACTTCCAAAAAGAAAGGAGGAAGTTTTCAATTTGACTGTATGTTTTTTTTTTATTTTATATTTTGTATATATGCTAAGCGATTACTCTGTTAATGGTGAACCGATTCGAATGATTCCTTTTTTAATTGGTAGGGTACATCTACACGGTGGTCCCATTGAACAATTTCATCGAGGTCTAATGAGTATATCCAGAGATATGGAGATAAACACTTCAAACTTGGTACTGACAATGACTAGCGCGGCATTTGAAGTCTGTTTTTAGGGTTCCATAGCCGAATGGCAAAAAACGGAAGCCATGTCTGTCTATCTGTCTGTCTGTCTGTCCGTCCGTATGTCACAGCCATTTTATTCCAAAACTAATAAGACTACAGAATTGAAACTTGGTAAGTAGATGTATTCTGTAAACCGCTTTCTGATTTTTATACAAAAATAATAAATATAAAAGTTTAAGGGGCATCCCATACATGGAACTGGAACAAAAAAAAATTTTTCTTCAAACCTATTCATGTGGGGTCTATGGATAGGTCTTTAAAAATGACATTGAGATCATTCATCAGATCATTTTTTCTCAAAGTCAATCATTAGAAGATAGGCGCGTCTAAATTAGTAAAATGTGTGTCCCCCCCTCCAACTGCTAAAGTAAAGGAGTGAAAAATCTAGAAAAAATATATTCTGTAGAGCTCAATAAAAACTTTCAACGAAAATTGGTTTGAATGAGATAAAGTCAGTAGTTGTTGAGATATAGCGACCGCAAGTATAACTTTGTTTTTCATACAAACACTATGAAAAACAAAGTTATTTTTGTAGTTGCGAAAAATCATAGTTATAGAATACTCTACTACACTACTCTACTTACGGAACCCTACGAGTGCGAGTCCGACTCGCACTTGGCCAGTTTATTGTCGTTTAGTCAACTATATTAAATTATCGCATAAAAGAAAAATCTACCATCTCTATATAATCACCCATCCATTACCAAAATAATGTTTCCTTTCTTATTCCAGAGTTCATGGAGATGATGACTGGCGATTAGAACAATAAAAAAAAGTTAAACACTGACAGATGTGAGCCATTAGTTGCTTTAATAAAGATATACTTTTATTTTTATATCAGTCTTTTATTTATACCTTGTCAGCAGTCTATATTTAGAATATAAGTAGTTGCATTATAGAATAGAATATAATAATTATATATGTTAGTACCTATATACATAACTGATAGGTTAGCAGTTGACCCTCGCCTGGTGGTAAATGATGATGTGGTTGAGGATAGTGAACACGCTAGGCCTAGACTGGTCTTTCATGGGCTGTGTGCTGCTGGAACACCGATTCTATCTTAGAAAGTGTCTTTAAGATACGGCCACACCGTTTGTGATCTGCGGGCGCAAGCGCGATCTATTTTACAAGCTCTTATTTAACTTGCAATGTATGTGTGTATGTATGTATGTATATATGTATGTATGTATTTATGTCACTATGTATGTTCGGGTGGAATCTTGGTAGCTAAATTAGACCCACTTCCCGATATCCGATTGGACTCAAATTTGGTGTACTTATGTATCTTTGGTGACAATGCAATGATATGGTGCCATGGAACTGGTATGATGATGGAGACGGAAGGTGGCCACGGCATCTCTGTGATAAAACAACATAACCCCATCGAGTTTGGGCTTGATTGATTTGTCTTGAAATGAACTTTACACCTAAATGATATTTAGCGACTAGTGATGAAGCTGGAAGGTGGCCACGGCATCTCTGTGATAAAATAACGTAAACCTTTGGGCTCAAATGATTCGTCTTTAAAAGCACTTTACACTTAAACGATATTCAGGATCTGATGATGAAGCTGTAAGGTGGCCATGGCATTTCTGTTATAAAGCAACATAGCCCCACCGAGTCGATTGATTTTCCTTGAAGAGCACTTTATCCATAATCACATCAAATATCCGTGGAATATTTTAAAACATCACGCTTTCTCTGAAATACTTAGGTAGTAGGTAGGTAGTCGGTATCTATACCTACCTATGTAAGGTGATCTACCTACTAAAAAGTTAAAAATAAATTATAAGTAAAAATAAAGTTATAAGTTAAAAGTTTAAAAGTTATTATAAGTTAAAAATATAGGTAAGTACCTCCACGCCAAATACTTACTAGAATTTGCTTTTAACCGACTTCAAGAAAAGGAGGAGGTTTCTCAATTCGACCGTATATATGTTTTTTTTTTAACATTTTAGTTCATTGTCCCAGGTAAAAGCTTGTTTTTAAAAATATTTTTTACTTATGATTTATTTCAATTGATTTATTCTGATCGCGTTTGGTGTGAACCAGTCGGTCCAAATACTACACCATACTGCATAATATGATCGCGCCCGCGCCCGCGCCCGTAGATCACACTCATTTGGCAGTACCTTTAGTCAATGTATGGTGAGATAGAGGTCACGACATAAAAAAATATTTTGAGCTCGGCTGTTTTGGTTGTTTTGTTAATATATCCTAAATCCTAAACTATAATTTATTAAATTTAATACCGTCAGTATGTTATACGTTAGTCAATCTGATTGACAAAGTTACGTTAAGTTTTGGGGTAAGTTGCCTCTTAAGCGTTGAATGATTTTGCTCAGTCTTTTATGATGTAGGTACTTTATGACTACAATTCAGTTATTTGCCATTGATAAACGGTTATATTCCTCCTACTTTCTTTTTCCTGATTCACTCACGCTAAATACTGGGCTCCCTTTACCTTTACTCGTTATGGTAAGACGTATACAAATAAAAGCCAATCTCGTCGAGAGTTCCTCAGTAACAAATCTAAAAAAGGCACTGCATATTTCGTTTGACGTTAATTAAGGATTCTCTTTGTCTAAACGGTTTCTTTGAGGTTCGTGAGTAAATACGGTTACCACGGCACGCTTGGTTCCGCAAACCGTGCTCGTATAATGCATGAGAATTGCGATGAGGGAGTCTCACTTGAACACACGGAATATGGATGAGAATAAGCATACATATGAGGGCTGCAGTGCAGTTTTTAGTGTCTTCCGTCTTAGAAGATGAAATAAATTAAATATGGAAACAAAATCGCGCAGAAATAATGAAAGTACTGTTTAATTTTGCGTGATCTTATCGTTTGGGGTTGTTACCATAGGCCTGTGGGGTCACTAAGCACGTGGTTTTTGGAGTCGTCACCATTGGCCTGATGGGTCACTAAGCACGTGGTTTTTTGGGGTCGTTACTATAGGTCTGTGGGTCACTAAGCACGTGGAGCTGTCCAAACTTCAGATGTGCGCCAGCACTTGGGTCGTGGAGTTACCTTGGGCAAAGAATTAGTCTTGCCACTCAACGAGGTAATGTCGCTAGCTTTTTGTATACCTTGCCAGCAGACAGCGACCTTAATTCGGTTTTTTTAATAGTCTGTACAATAATTTTAATGGTAGCTTATAATATAGTAATAGTTTATTTCTTATTTTTCTCATGACCGATTCATATTTATTTTAGTAAAATAAGTATCTATAATATGTATAATTGACATTGCCTAATATAATGAATAATAATTAATCTTAATTTTAATTTGAATATTTTATACCTAATATTTGTATTCCTCGGTGGCTGATCACAGTATGTTCTTATTATAACTATTAACACCATTTTATTACTGTGAATCACAAATAAACAATTTGATTCATTGATTGAGTTTTATAATATAGTAATAGTTTTAGTTTAGACATAGATTATATAAAAGTTACTGTTTAGATTTGATATACCCATAATTTTTCTTATAGATAATTAATCTATGACATCTATTTTACGAGTATTTATTAAATAAACCTTCTAATCCTCATGCAGTCCTACTCTAATCCGCTACTGAAACCGCATTTTCTAGAAAAATAGAACCCAAGTTACAACCCGGGGCGCCGGCGGCTGAAAGGTTTTTTGAAGTTCTTTTACAAAACATGGCGCTTTTGCCCACTGGGCATTTCTAAATCACTCTTTGGTAAGATGGATCTTTTTGGCCTCTCGACTTGTGTAGGTACTTAACAGAGTAAGTTAGAAATTTATTAAAACGGGTTACTGATTAATTTAAATGACATATTTTTAAACAAAATAGTTGTCAAAATACAATATCCTACTAATATCCTAAGTGTGAAAATGTTTATGTTTGTCAAGGATGAAATTCGGCATACTTTTTAGAAGCTGTAGGGCAAATCAGTACTTAATAACAATTAAATGCTGTTCGTTGATAAGCGCAACAATTGAAAACGGCAGAGCCGATTTGAAAGTAATATGAGAAGAGTTACTTAGAAAATTTGGAAAGTCTAAAGGTACGGACACACCGCAGCGTCCTGCGTGCGCGATCTAGGCGGCGATCAAATAGCGCAGTAGTATTTGTACCGATTGGTTCACACCAAACGCGATTCAGAAAACAATTGAAAAGTACTTAGATCGCGCCCGCAGATTGCAGGACGCCGCGGTGTGGCTGTACCTTAAGTATTTTTTTTAAGTTAAAGACAAGGCGCCGTTCGTTGGATCAGCTAGTATTGTGATAAAATTTTCAATGATACATAGTATAAGACAAAGTCGCTTCCCACGGACTGTCGCTCCCTCTGTCCGCTTAGATTCAATAAACTAAGCAACGGATTTTACTGCAGTTTACATCAATAGATAGAGTGATTCAAGAGGAAGGTTTATGATCAGGATCAAATGCCGGCAAAGTTGCGGGGCCCAGCTAGTATTAAAATAAAATATTATCTTATAGATTTTATGCGCAGTTTGTCTGTACATGCTTACAATGGCCGAATCAATTCGAATCACAAAAATATGGATAATAATTTCTGTGATTCGAATACAGTTTTTAGAAAAATGTCAATCTAACATTGTTTGTTTCAAACAGCATCAGCACTTTGAAAAGCTAGCCTGCTTTACAAAGTGCTGATGCCGTTTGAAACAGGCAACCATTTTCAAAGGACTAGTAAAATCCAAAGCTTTTTCGATGTTTACTTCAACAATAATTAGAACGTGCTTACTCTGCCCAAACGTATCGGTTTTTAAAATACCTTACAAACTCATTAACTAAAAGGTGTATTTGTTTAGAGCCTGAAAGGTCTTTTACAATCACCGATCCGATCTCAGAAATCCTTTTTTACAGAGTACTCCACATGTTTTGGATCGCTCGTTTTAGTTACTATGTTGCTGGATCTCTCTCTTACCTCTCTTACTTTCTCAAATTATTTGGAGTCAGAGCAAATTATTTAATATAAAATGGCTGATGAATAAAGGAAGAAAAAGTCAAAAGAAAAAGGTGTATTTTTCAACAGACTACAAGTCTTTCTTTCATTTTTTCAAACCTTTTTTTCACACCAAAAAGAGTTTTTTTTTTTTTTTCGATTACTCCGTCAATTGTGAACCGATTTGAATGATTTTTTGTAATCGATATGTTAGGTTTTATAGGTGGTCCCGTTGTAATTTCATCGAGATCTAATAAATATCTCCGGAGATATGATGAGAAACGTCTCCCAAAGATATGCCGATAAACGTCTCAAACTTGCTACTGAAACTGACTCGCGCGGAATGGAAGTCGGTTGTTTTAGTTTTTAAACTATCTTAATTATGATATGAGGTCACTAAAACTACACCGTTATAATTGTATATTATATTTATATTAAGGTGGACTAACAACATCAAGAAATTATAAAGTTATCCATAAGCCAGGGGCGGCATTATAGTCTCTACATTGATAACGATGTGTCAAGCGTGTCATCCTTCTAATAAACGTTTGCGATTACAAGACGCATCGCTGTCATTGTAGCGACTTCCACCCCAGATCGGCAGCTGTAAAGGCCTGAAACCTTACGTAGCGAATCTGAGGTCTCTAATTTCGATCCCGGGGTGAAAAAATGTGTTTCACTGTTTGTTTAGGACGCTTTGAACATCGAAGACCATTCGATAGATGGACGGTATCATTAACTATTGTTACCTACTGAATTTTCTTGTAATGGAATTCTGCCTTATGAGAAAGCCTTTTAGAGGAAGCTACTACTTTCCTCTAGGAAAAACTTTCATACAGAAAACTCTTATTTTTTTTTGGAGACACTGAAATTATTAAGTACTACCTACCTCTGACTGACTGATTTAACAAAATGAGGTATTACATTTATGTTAATGTTATTTTTAGTGTATTGTTATGTTATTATATATACCTACCTATAAAATATGGTCATGAAAACCTGTATATGTTATTGAACTTAATATATTTCCGTTTTTTTAATATTTCGGTAGAAAACAAGCAAATCGCCCACCTGATGGGAAGTGGTCATCGTCACCTATGAATACTTGCAAGACTAGCGGTGTCACACTCATGCGTTGCTGACCTGTTAAGATTATTTTAACACTACTTTTGAAGGACTTTATGTTAATAGCTCTGCGGGAAAACAACAGACGGGATCTCGTGTCTCTCTCTCCGAGTGTAAGGTACAAATTACCGCTTGAATAGAGATGTATGCAAAGTCAGAGTTTTAATTATATGTAGATGAAAGTGTTGTCTATGAGAGGTGCGATGGTAAAATCGGGACGCCACGAGAAGACTGCACGTGCAGTCTTAGGCAGTCTTTAGGTAGTTGTTCAAAACTAGAAGCCAAGTATTTTTATATGTCTACAAATCAATATCAGAACGCCAAGAAGAGAAATGATATTAAACATAAAACATGTTGGGCCAAGTTTACCGGAAATGTCTGAAGTAAGGGAAAAGTTTTATACTTCCCGGAACGAATAGCAAACGAGACCCGTGATATGGATTGGAATCTTTAATGGAAGTAATTTAATAGGAATTGATATAAATTTCGTAAATAAATTATAGCGGTAAATTGAGCACATTTTCCGATGAGATGTTCAGAGTTCTAGATATAAAATGTCTTCGGTAGCATGGTAGCATGTTTTTATTTTCCAATCAAACGGTAGAAAAAAAAGGCAAAATCAGTAAACGCAAATTATATGCTTTCACTGGGCAGAATGAAATCCCCGTATAATTTAAATACTGTCGACGAAGAAGGAATTATGTGTTTTTATATTTTTGTGATGAGATTGACACTAAAATCGTTTTTTTTTTTAATTGTAAACGCAAAAGCACGTGACTGCTATCTCACCTGATGGTAAGTGATGATGCGGTCGAATATAGAGAAGTGGACTAGAATGGGAACTGGCTCTCAAGCATAGCTGCCGGAACACATTAGATGTTTGGCGACAGATTTTCTGACTTGAGGGTGGTAGCTGGCCAGGCGGACACTAGATATGTTCTACCACCATGCGGGGGTTATTGGTTTCTTAACGATGTTTTCCTTCGATGTTTAAGATGCAGTTTATGATAAAATCCTCTTTGTCTGCAACTGAAAGACGGTACTGAAACAAGGCACTGGACAACAAACGCCCAGTCCAAAACACAGAGCGCGACTATGCCAACCCGTCTTCTATACCGGTTGCTTGACATGTCTTGTCCGGCGGGTGGTTTGCATAACGGGCAAAGCCTACTACCACCGGTCACCCATTTAGCACCAACCAGGGATCACGTACAGAGAAGATAAATATCTACCACTCGTACGAGTGTGGTGCCCACCGAGTGTGGAATCCACAGAATATATATCTGTGGTGGAATCACGTGAGAAGGGTAGGTTACCGGACAAATAGCAACAATAAATTATACTCACGATACATTCAATAACATGTTTACTTTACCTAGTATGTGTAACTTACACGATAATTAACCGACTTCACAAAAAAGGAGGAGGTTCTCAATTCGTCTGTATGTTTTTTTTTTTTTTTGTGTATGTTACGCGATTTATCCATCAATTGTGAACGGATTCAAATGATTCTTTTTTTAATAGGTAGGATACGTTTCCGAGGTGGTCCCATTTTAATTTTATCGAGATCTGATTAGTATTACCAGAGATATGGAGATAAATACCTCAAACATAGGAGAATGTACTAGTTTTAGTAGAAGAGTCCCAAGAAGATTATACACAATGGAGGTTGCTATTGCATATAAGATATTCTTACGGTAACTGTGAGCGAGATAGAAATAAAGGTGGGGATAATTTTTTTTTATATCTTATAGGCAAGCGTTTGACCACTATCTCACCTGTTGCTAAGTGATGATGCGGTCGAAGATAGAGAAGTGGACTAGAATGGGAACTGGCTCTCAAGCATAGCTGCCGGAACACATTAGATGTTTGGCGACAGATTTTCTGACTTGAGGGTGGTAGCTGGCCAGGCGGACACTAGATATGTTCTACCACCATGCGGGGGTTATTGGTTTCTTAACGATGTTTTCCTTCACCGGAGGGCCACTGTGAGAAGCGCACATATATTTTTCGATAGAAAAATTCATTGGTGCACGGTGGTTTGAACTCGGTACTACGGCATCAAAGCCGACCGTTCTCCCAATTACGCCACCGGGCCCTCAATAAATAATTGTATATTAATAATTATATATAAATATAAATAATTTGTCTTCACAGGAATATTCTACCGGGCAAAGTCTTGTTAGGGTGCAAACTTTTTTAAACATACCTAATATTTTTTGACATGACATGACATTTGGCGAAGATGGCGGCCATTTCAGTCCCGCGACACTGCATACATAATTAAATAACTCAGAATTATGAACGTACTTTGTACCAATCAACACAGCAAAAAAATATTATAAGCATAAAACCACATATTATATAATAGTTACTACGTAAATAATACTTTCCGTTGTTAGGTTGGCTACACAGTGCTTTCATAATTCGGGTATCCACAATATAGGGAAGTGCCTCTTATAACGTAGTAGAGTGATTCAGTACTCTGTTGGCCATATGGCGGCAATTAATGTTAATAATCGCAAATAATACTTTTTAATATTCATTTTGAAATACAACTAGTCCGTGTTATAAAAGTATTTGGAATTATTGTAATAAAATAGATAATTTAATTTTTAATTTAAAAATTAATTATCGTGTGTGTCAGATGCTTTAATTGTACAGGGCCATTTTGGACATTGTCCTTTGATACCTTGATGACATCATTATTACTAGTGAATATTTTCACTTTAGCGCGGCATTTAAAGTCAATTTTTTTAGGGTTCCGAACCCAAAGGCTACCAAATGAACACTTTCTGAGACTTTGTTGTCTGTTCGTCCGTCCGTCCGTCCGTCCGTCCGTCCGTGTGTCTATATGTGCGCACTTTACAGATCTGTATCTTCTTAACCGTTATAGGTACATACTTGAAATTTTCAAAAAGTATATATCCGTCAGTGTATAACGGCCCAGACACGAAATTTAATAGATGCATGTAATTTCATTAAAACTTTTTTTGCACTAAAAAGGGTAAAATAAGTTATTTTTCAAAAAAAATAAAACCGACTTCATAACCACAAAAAGGCACTCAAAAGCGAAAAATAATTTACTTAAAATTATTATAAGCGTTACCCACTTCTCTATTTGAAGTCGGTGGCAGCCAAGCCTATTGGATATTAGATAGACACTATGTATGTAGTAGTAGTACGTAGGTTAGTAAGTAGGTAGATACATGTAGGTATTATCTATCTACTACCTATTAGACTTGGCTGGCACCGACTTCAAATAGAGAAGTGGGTAACGCTTATAATAATTTTAAGTAAATTATTTTTCGCTTTTGAGTGCCTTTTTGTGGTTATGAAGTCGGTTTTTTTTTTTTTTTGAAAAATAACTTATTTTAATAAGTTATCGAACACTTTAAAACGTCTAAAAATTTACCCCCCGTAAAGTTCTACAAAATAGAAACACAATTTAAAGTGAAAGTCAGTAACTATGACAAATTACCATCGGGTCCTGAAACTTGGCCTGATGATATCTCTAATTGACTTCGCGATTTGGGTCGAGTCGTGACGAGTTCCTCAATTACATAGCCATTTTGGTTCTGCCAAGTTTAATGTGTTTCGGCCTGGAATCTGATATGAGATAGCAAAATAAATGTTTTGTAAATTTAAACTATTTGACCTTGCGTGATGGTACCCTAATTAGAGTTCATTCATACACATTTTAATAATGTTAATAGACCATATAAGATGTAAGTTAAATCTGAAGTCTGTGGTACATATACGCAAAATTTTACATTTATGGAATAGTATGAATCAGCATAAAATATTATAAGATATATCATTTTCTCGTTTATTTTTCAGATAAATATTTTGCACTCATTTATCTTAAATATTTCCGTAAAAATAGCAATTCAACGGTCATTTATAAAATGTATATGAAAAGTGGAAAATAACGCAATAAATTAATCATCAGTAACTTATCGTACAAAAATATGAGATTAAGACAAATTGAGACTGGAATAAATTTCAAATTCTGTTATGATGAATGGCGATATTAAACCTGGGATATTAACTGCTGTGATTAATCTTTGAATAAATCTTTTGAAAAATATTATGTTTTATTATTTGGGTAGTCAATAGCCCGCTTTATATTTAATCTAAAAGAATAAAATTCACTTTAATTCCTAAGGTTCTCAATTGGTCTGTATGTTTATACATTTTAAGATCGGATATTTAACGTCACTTATGGGATGTCGACATAGCGATCAACAATTGTTTCGGCCTCATTCGGGGGAAATCATCAGGATCTCGAGCGCCCCGCACTCGAGGCCGAAACAACTGTCAATCGCTATATCGACAAAAATCGACATTGCGAAAGTCACGTTAAATTTCCTTTATGTTAATGCGATTACACCGCCAATTGTTAACCGATTCGAATGATTATTTGCTTCAACGGTATGGTACATTTCCACTGTGGTTGCGTTATACAATTAAATGATCTCTTGAAAGATATGGAGACAAACATCTATAAACATCTCATATGGAATCAAACTTGAAACTGACTTGCGCGGCATGTGAAGTCGCTTTTTAAACGGTTTTATTTAGCTTGACCTGTTTGTTTGGGTCAAATTTAGTAATTGAAATTTGAACCCCTTCTTCGTGATTCCCGTTCTGACGTTAGCTAGAAAACTTGCCATTGAGGGCAGAATTAGGTTTTTGGGTCACAGGACGATTACATAACTCGACAGATGGAGTTGTTTTCACGGATTTAGTTTGCGAACTTGTAATGAGGGCTCTTCAGATACTTTGAGTGTTTTCCTTCGTATTTGCAACGGGATTTTATGCTTTAGTTGTAATTTTATGAACAAATCTTCTCTGTCCTTTTCACCTCTAGGGTTTGAAATATCTTTAATTATTTCAAATTACATATAATTTAAATCCACAATTGTGGCAAGAATGAGTACAAAATATACCAATTTCTGGATTTAAGGGTTTTAAATAAAGATTTATATAATTGCCATAAACATGAAGACATTACAAGAATTTATAGTTCTTAATAAACAATATGTTTTGCCATATAAAGGCGTGCAAATAGACAGATGGCTGTTTACCTACAAACAGAAATAAAGTTTTATCAAAGGCGTAAAATCGAAAACCATATCAAGGCTTTTGATTTTAGTTTCCCTAGAATGCAGAAATTGGTATATTTTGTACTCATCTATGCCATAATTTGCTACAGACTGCATTTTGATATCTTCTTTTCCTAAAAAACAGTCAGGCTTATTCATTGCAGTCTGCAGTTAATTCTGCAATTTGTCAATTTCTATAAATAAGTACTTAGTACATTCAAGTTGTTCGAGCAATCTGCATTTGCAATAATTCGGAAACCAAATCAGATAAAAAAAATCCTTTTTCCAGTTTATTATCATCATAATCAGCCTGTGTCAGTTCACTGCTGGACGTAGGCCTCTCCTAAGATACGCCACTGAGCGCGATCTTTGGCTTTATTTTTTCCAGTCACTGCCCACCTTTTTGCGTATGTCGTCGCTCCACCTGGTCACAGGACGTTCCACGCTTCGTTTGCCGGTTCGCGGTCTCCACTCTAGGACAAGTCCACCCCAACGGTTATCAGTTTTTCTAGTTGAAATCCTAATTTTTATATTTAATTTTGAGCTCTCTATTTATAAAATTTTAAATTCCAATCTCAAGAGGGACAGTTTTAGATTCCTAGTTTGCATTTAAATTTGTGAATATCTAATCGGACTTAATCACAAGGCTACCCTAGGTGCGTCAGTCTTATTTTCACCTGCCCCGACCTCATTTCTCAGATAGGATGGGAAACAAAGAAATCGTTTCGCTGTGTACTTAATCAATACCTTATCAGCAGATAGAACGAACCCGACCTTGGCTCGATGGAACTTTTCGAGATGAATCACACGGGCGTTTATTCAGCGTTTCTTGAGACAGTGTCCCATCCAACTTGCAGCGTGTTTGCATTTATTTTTTAATATACCTAACGATATGTGAGTGTGCGTTTATGATGTTGCACGCTTATCTAGAAAATGCAAATTTTTTAGGGTTCCGAACCCAAAGGGTACCAACGGAACCCTATTACTGAGACTCCGCTGTCCGTCTGTCTGTCTATCTGTCTCTCTGTCTGTCTGTCTGTCTGTATGTCTGTCTGTCTGTCTGTCCGTCTGTCACCAGGCTGTATCTCATGAACCGTGATAGTTAGACGGTTGAAATTTTCACAGATGATGTATTTCTGTTGCCGCTATAATAACAAATACTAAAAACAGAACAAAGTTAAATTTAAAGAAAAGTTTAAAAAAAATTTTTTACGATAGCGCAGCGCCACCTATCTAGTTGCTAAGATGGCGCGGCGCTATCATCTTTACCATAATCTGAATCTCGGAAGCGGCTCCAACGATTAAATAAAATGTAGTAGTATACCTACAGGGAATTTCGGGGGCGATAAATCGATCTAGCTAGGAGTCATTTTCAGAAAATGTTGTTTTATTCGTGTTTTCAATAATCAATTTTATTGATAATCAACTTAAAATATGACTCTTCCCGACATCTATTGGCGAGTAGAAGTACTGTATCAGTAAAGCAGTTAGTTGCTCTCAATTAAAAAAAATAGTATTATTATTCGTCAATAGATGTCGGGAAGAGTCACATTTGTCTGTTTAAGTGGCAAAAAATACCGAGCAAGGCTCGGTCAACCATATATTTAATAATATTAATTACTACAATTACTATTACTACTATATAATACTATTCTACCTTTGTGTTAACGTTTACTTAGTTGGTGTTAGAAGTTCGTTAGAAATTCGATAGATGGCGTTCGGAACCCTCCGTGTGCGGGAAAAAGTCTGACTCGCACTTGGCCAGTTTTATTATTACTTAAAGGCCAGTTTAAGGTACCGACTGTTAGGGTTGGTTAAACACTACGCACATACACCAGCAGCAAAGAATTCCATTTCTCGGCAGTACGTATGATGAATATGGAAGCAAAATGTTTCATAAGGTTGGATGGAATGTCCACCATGCAGCAATGGCAACTAAGTAAATCAGTACGTCTGGTTGTCTGATAGAAAAAAAAACTATGGGGCCTCTTAATAATGTATATGATGGAAAACCATTAAACGATAGACTTTAAAGTGACGACGTGAGATTGTATTAATTTTTCCGCATATAAAATACGCTGAAAAAACGCTCGAGTGTAGTGTTTGATGGTTTTATGAGGGTTGCCATTCCCTTCTTTCACTTTATCATGAACATTATTTGTACTGAGAAATTATACAAATTTAAAGAAAAAGCTTTTTGCCATTTTTTGTCGGATAGTTTTCTTGTCGTTAGGTCGTCATCACTTTCAAGATTAGTATTGGTAAACACTAAAACACAATAAATAACATAAGTAAATTATTCAACTACAATTAGTTTATTCGGTAGTATAGGTATTCTGTTTTTGTGGGCAAAACATTGCAGCGCTCATAGCGTATTTTTAAGACCAATATTATAATATTTGATACTCAGATTCCCATTTTGGAATTTAGATGCAGAAAATAATAAACATACCTTTGCAGCGATATCACCGTTGTTGGCAGCAGTTTTTGTAGCAGCAGAATACAAATTAAGTAAAAATTGTGGCTGTTGCAAAATATAATTTGCCATAAGTTCTTATCGTCATCACCAGCATCATCGTCATAATCAGCAGCAGCAGCAGCCCATACGAGACCCCTGCTGGGCATAGGCCTCTCTCAAAAAAACTCACTTACCTGATCAATGGCTCTTCTATTTCAACCGCTGCCCACCTCATACGTCGTTACTACTAAATTGTTTTCCAATCTTGTTAGTTTTCAATATTTGTCCTATATCTCAGAAAAGTTATTAGATATAGATGGACAAAACCTCGTTCCAGAGAAAGGTTAACTATTCTTTACTGAGATATTACGCATATTCAAATCTTATGTTGCAATATTTTTTCAATGTCTATAAATTGCGCCATTATTTAACTTACCAAATATACTGCGTTATTTTTGAAACTTGGTAATAATTAGTGTATAAGCTACGGGGATTGAATTCAAATTGATTCAAAATGATCATTGTATGCATTCAGGCTGACTGTATTTTGCTAAGCAATTCGCATTTGGGATTGATGGTGTTAAATGATGTATGCCTTAACGCATGCAATGATTTCTTTATCACAAGTTTTGGAAACAAGACAGGAGTGTTTAAGGCCTTTTATACACACATGGGGTTTTGGCCAACAGCACCATATAGCAGGACAAGCAAGATGCTTTTTTTTTTTTGTCTGATGGTAAGCGATAACGTCAACCTATAATAAAAATAGTGGCACGCAAAACTCTAGGCCGCTAGAATTTTGTGCGTCACTGTACTGCAACTGTTACCTTGAGATATGTAGATGAAGAGTTACGGTGGCCTGTA
Source organism: Cabera pusaria (assembly GCA_954871355.1). NCBI lineage: Eukaryota > Metazoa > Arthropoda > Insecta > Lepidoptera > Geometridae > Cabera > Cabera pusaria. The sequence continues at coordinate 4,690,898 of OX940897.1, forward strand.
TATTATAGCATTACGCAGCGAGGCATCTTACCATAACACTATATAGACAGTCTTTTTGACAAAACTTTGAATTCATACCGATATTACTTATGTTTTTAGCTAATCTAGTTTTTGGATTGCCAGTTTATGTTTGCTTGAAGTGGTGAATGTGTCAGAGTCCCATTTTTAAATGTTTTTGGCAAACTGAGATTGTGGCAAGATTTAGCTATTGAGCATCTTAAACTTACCGTCACTGTGAGATCAAATTAAGAAAGCTTTTGTCATGATAGTGTATTATTCAAAATTCAATCTTAAAGTAAAGGTGTTAAGGCTGAATATTAACGTTGTTTTTATGACGCTATGTTATCAATCTCTACTAAAGTTAGTTGTCTGTTAGTTATAAGTTGTCTGTCGTTTATCTAAAATGATGGTATAAGATGTGTTGAGAGCATTGCATGTCTACCACTTACCGTCAGCGGGTTCTGATGATGATGAGCTACTGCTACAGCTATAAAAAATCTACAAGATTACGCAAATGACAATGAAAAACAACATTGGCAATGGTTTTTAGTTTAACACGCATGCACTCTGACGCAATTGCTGTAGCTACCGAAAAAAGAAACAAAATTGTAATCAATGATAGCAATTACTTTAATACATATATATTTCTTAATATTTAAAGTTGCGTTTCCATCAGTTTTCAACCAACTTCCAAAAACAAAGGAGGTTCTCAATTCGTCTGTATGTTTTTTTTGTGTGTATGTTACACGATTACTCCGTCAATTCTGAAACGATTCGAATTATTCTTTTTGTTATCGGTAGGGTACGTTTCCAAGGTGGTCCCATTGTAATTTCATCGAGATCTGATAAGTATCTCCAGAGATATGACGATAAGCGTCTCAAACTTGCTACTGAATTTGACTCACGGGGCATTGAAGTCGGTTGTTTTAGTTTTTAAACTATCTTAATTATTACTATAATATTGTATAGTATTGTAGTCTATACGTTCTATAATATATTTTTGTGTGTGTTTTTTGGTGGGAACATTAGAAATTGAGGAACTAAATAATTTTATATCATAATCGTTTATATCGTGTTGTATTTATGGAATCTAAATTATTCATGTCGTATTAGAGTTAACTTAGTGTTGAAATGTATGAGTACTTTTATAATGCCTGTGTGTATAGGAGTGTACTAAATGCTTTAACTTCAACTTTGAAAATGTAGGTAATATATTAACAGTAATCACAGAACTTTCTGAACTGATATTAAACAGTTAAGTGAATAAGTCATTATCTCTTGTTAGTTTTGCAATTGAATTCGACATCAATTTTTAACCGACTTCAAAAAAAGGAGGAGGTTTCTCAATTCGACCGTATATATATATATATATTTTTTTTTTATTTTTTTTTTTTATGTTTGTTCGCGGATAACTTCGTCGTTTATGAACCGATTTCGATTATTATTTTTTTGTTCGAAAGGAGATATCCCAAGTGTGGTACCATGGTAATTTTATCGAGGTATGATAAGTATCTCCAGAGATATTGAGATAGACATCTCAAAATTGGTACTGAAAATGAATAGCGCGGCATTGAAGTCGGTTGTTTTTTAGTTTTTAAACGATATTATATTTCACATAAAAAAAGTTGACGTTACCGTTAGTAATCACGTTCGATTCGAGCCAAAACTATTTACGAAATGAGTACAAAATTGCGTCACAGCAAAAAAACAACAGTGAAACAAAAAACCATTGCCTACCAAAACAACCGACCAAATCATACTTCATGTGTATGGACAGGCGTGATAAGCTTCTTTCTTTACCTGACTTACGCTCCTAAAGCTACTGGTGCTTGCGCTCCGAGCCTGCAAGAAGAAACAGTCGTTCCTATACACTAGCACACACAGCAAATACCAACCAAGAAGATTGACATGCTCTACTGATATTTGGTGAAACTGTCCAACGCTCTGTACAAGATACTGGTATATATTTTTTTTTTTTGAAGTGAACTTTTTTGTATGGGTAAAAAATTTTAAACTCGCGTCAGGACCTCGCGTCAATACACGTGACCTGATCGAAAATTCGTAAGACGGAGGGAGGATAGAAACTTTTTTTGTGATGGGTATGATAAGCTCGCGTCAGGACACATGACCTGACCGAAAATTCGTAAGACGGAGGGAGAGTAGACATAATGCACAACGTTAATGTTCAAGTTTTCACTTCTGCCGGCACTCACGGAGTGCAACCCGTTGTTTTTTTAAAGCGTACTAGCAATACACATTACTAAGTAGTCTTGTTAACCCCGCCGACACGTCAATAGTGCAATAGGTGGGGATCGAACTCACGACCTCTTGATCGCCAGATGATGTCTTAGTCTTGGGCAATAGCTAGTGGGAATGAGCCTAGCTCAATAAGCTATATGCCTCTTTAATGTATATTGATTTATAATCAAGTAAGAAGTTAGTAGAATCTGAGAGGATTTTTAATTGTGGCCAATTTGCCTAGGTTACGTTAAAAATGTGGACGTCTAGTGCGAAATGTCATATTTCATCGGTCAAACGGTCTTAATATGCGTTGTCTATAAGTTAGTACAATTTAGGTTTTTATATTTAGTAAAGACTGAAATTAGCAACAGCCAAATAAATTGGAGAGAGTATTTTAACCGACTTCAAAACGTGGATATGTTAGATAGTCAGCGTCAAAACATTTTCTAATAAAAAAAAATCTACTTCCTGGATTACCAAACAATTTGTCTAATTACGATATTTGATTATGCAAATAAGAAAATTCACCAAGCTTCCAATGGTTAAAACTTGCGTGTCTCTTCTCACACAAATAACAATGGAATCTTATACATCATATAACATGGCATTTGCCCTTCGAACTAATTATACATATCCAAAGGTCACGAGGACGTTACAAATAGGTCTCAGAAATTATCACGAGAAAACATGTTTCTAAGAAAAAAATTGAACTTTGTACAAAGAATCGCGCTCATCAATTACTTGAATTTTGCTCATATTAGCACAAGGTATACAATAACCCAAGCTATATTATAAAATTAATGTGAACCCCAAAAATTTGCTTACAGACCCTTTCTCTGTAATTTACTTGTAGCTTTTGCCACACTCAACCGAGGGATTGATAAACATCCCCAATTTATCTTTTTTTAACAGGAAATGGTTGTGGGAACGTCAGTTTATTTTCCATTTCTTTGAGGAGTCCATTAAAACTTGGGGAAACGATTTTATTCTAGTCAGGCTTAGTTCCATCACAAAAGGGTTATGAGAATTTCGTTACGGATGTTTTGGTCTGGAGATATTCATAGTAAAAAGGAAGCAAAGCCACCGTGAAATATATTAAACATATTGGAAAAGGGTTTGGTCGCGCAGTTATATTTAGGTACTACATAGTGATATATGTCAATATGTATCTTGAGATCTCGTAATTTTCTTGTAATATTTTACTAGATATATATGTATCTACGTGTATTTTGAGGTTTGTACCTTAGAGTTGTGACATTGTTTGATTAGCAAAGGATATGTTTTTAAAAACACAAATGTGAATCTGATTTATAATCTAGTTTTAATATCAGGCACGCAATAAACGCCTAATAAAATGGTGGTAGCATTGTAGTTTATCCTTTAACTATTTTATCGGCGTTCGTAGATACCTTTGCGGTGATTTCTATGGAAGAGTTTGGACAGCTTTATCATCAAAAATGCATTAATTTCATTCGTAGTCTTAGCATAATTTAAGTGCAACTGGACAATTGTGTTTTTTTAACACTTTCGTGTTATATGTATATCAGTACTCTTCATTTCATAACATGTTATCAGTTTTGCAAGAGGTCTACACATACAGCAAGGTTTTAGACATTACATGTTTATTTTAATTATATTATATTTATCAGTAGATAAATATAATATATGGCGCTTTAGTAAAAGCGCCTGATCAAATACTAAAAGCATTGTAGCTTATCATTATTGATATTTTATTCTTCAGGAATCGTAGACAAGGTCAGTACCCTGCAAAATGGACAGGATGTGTGTCTAGTCTAGAACCTCATAAGATTTCGTCGTATTGTCGAATCACGTAGCGCGACAAAACACTTTTCACTGTTCACACATTTCTCTAATTTCTTTTCTCTCCACTTTGGATGAAACCGGGCCTTATGGAAGAGTTTTTAATTCTATATACAGAAGGTTAGTGTACAGTTTCACCAAATAATCAGTATTTGTGCGTTCGTGCTAGCAGTTTGAAGAAGGAGACAGTCGTGCACATCTAATCTTGTTGGTCGGATACACAGAAAACAGTCATGTTTATATGCACAGATAGTTCAGAGACTTACTTGAGACTGTTATGTTTTTTTTAACAAAACGATGTTATCCTTTACAAATTATTTGCGTTTACCATTGTACATTATATTTATCATGTGAAAAACATATAATTTTACCAAAGTATTATTATTAGTCCGCCAAGGAAACACTTTGGAGACATTTTTGTAAATTGTCATTACATTAGTAAAGCGACGACTTTTTTCCAAGAAAATAAAGAACGCGCGCTTACGGTGTTATAAATTGTAAAGTCTCAAGAAAAATCTCCAAACAACACAGAGAACAAATCCATTAAATGCAAGCAATATATTAATTTATCGTGTAATAAATAGAGTTCAAAATAGTGTGGTCAGTTCATCGGCAGAAAAAGCGAATAGAAGTTTGCAACCAACACTTTCAAAGCAGCTCTTTACAAATTACTAATGAAAAAATACCAATTGTAAGAAAAACACAATTTAAAATGTATGTAGCAGTTTATTTAAATTTTGCCTTCATTGTAAAGAGCACTTAACATTTAAAGCATTTGCCAAGACAGCAACATCGATTAGACATCAATTAAACAACATTTAATAACACATATATATGTCTTTGTCATGTACGGCTGATGTCTGTGTGCATATAAAAGTTATGTAGACCTGTAAAGTATCAAGAACACGTGAGGTAAGTGCAAATCGTGTAAATATCAAATCTGTTAAACGAAAGACGAGATTCTCATTAAAAAAGTGCATTGATATGTAGATACAAATAATCTTTGTATATTATATTATGAATATGTTCATAAAATAATTGAGTAAGTATGTTTAGTACCAAGCAGTGGAAGATTGGTTGAAAACATCAATATCGTTGTCTCGGTGACTCCATATCTGTGTGACGTAAAAAAATTGCTGAAGTCACTACATTCCAAACTTTTTCTTTAACCTTATATTGCTGGCTACTTAAAAATAAAACTCTGCCATACTTACAGTTGTTTTAGACATTTTCATCATGGAGTGATTGTTGTTCCTTCTGAATGTTAATCATTTGGTAAGTTTTTATAATCTTCATAAACAACTTAACGCATACTAAGATATTAAACCATACATCATTATAAAATGTGGTTCTACAATCTCAAAAAACATAGGCACCTTGCTCGTGTACGTGTTGAATTTATGAGCTTTCGCATATTTATTTGAGAGTCAGAATATTCTAGGCCTAGCTTATCCATCCTCGACCATATCATCGTTTACCAGGCGAGATAGTGGTCAAGTGCTTGTGATGTGTAATGGATGTGGTCGAGGATGGGGAACACGCTAGGCTAGAATGTTCGACTCTCAAGGGCTGGACGGAGCTGGTCGGGTTTTAACTGATTAAATAATAAAATTATCCATTGAATTAAAAATCTCGATTTCTTTTTTATGATTAATAAATAATATTTTTTTAACACGCGTCATGAATTTTAGGGTATTTTTGTTATATTTATATAGGCCTAAAAACTAAACTGCCAAAATATTATTTTCTTAGTATTGCTGTAAGATTCACAAGATATTTCATATAAGTATATATTCATATATGTCACAGAATATTCGATAGTGAGTACAGTTAGCAACAACAGCTAACTTGTATTAGTAGCAGATTTTAGGGCCCGGTGGCGTAATCGGGGGAACGGTTGGCTTTAATGCCAGAGGTACCGAGTTTAATCCCCGCGGTGCACCAATGGATTTTTCTATCGAAAAATGTATGTGCGTTTTTCAAAGTAGCCCTCCGGTGAAAGAAAAGTATCCTTAAGAAGAAAAGTATTCTAGGCAAGCGTGCTACATCGTCGATCACATCTTCACTTAACATCAGGTGAGATAGTAGTCAAACGATTGCTTATCTTCAGTAAAAAAAAAAGAACCAACAACCCTCGCATGCTGGTAGGACACTATCTAATGTCCGCCTGGCCAGCTACCACCCTCAGAAAATCTAGAAGTTAGAAAATCTGTCGCCAATCATCTAATGTGTTCCGGCAGCTATCCTTAAGAGCCAGTTCCCATTCTAGGCCTAGCGTGCTTACCATCTTTGACCGCATCATCACTTTCCAACAGGTGAGATAGTGGTCAAACGCTAGCCTAAAAAATATTTAAGAAAAAGGAGACCATTTTATATGAACCTATTCACACTTGTCGGCCTGATTTTGTTGTTTTTTTTGATAACCTGATTAAAAATCGGATCTGGCACCCGACAGATGTGAACACGTGATAAAATGTGAAGAATAATTCCTAATTTATGTTAATGCCAAAAATATGCATATAATAAAAAGCCCATCATGTCAACTCATGTCAACATTACAATTTATAATTAACATTTCTTTACGAATTGACGCAATTGCTCAGGTTTTTATAAAATAATTCTGAAAATACATATTCAAGTAATTTAATGTTATATGCATCCTAAAATTACCTGAAAAATATAACATATTGTAATATATATTCCGTATATATATCAATTTAGTTTTAAATACACTTCGAACTAACATTGCTTAGCTAAGAGACAAGATATAACTTTAATTATATAAACTATTTTTTTATCAAATTACTAATAAAAACAATATAGGCCATGCAATTTTAGTTAATTAACCGACTTCAAAAAGAGGAGGAGTTCTCAATTCATCTGATTTTTGTTTTATGTATGTGCACCATTACCTGAAGACGCTTGAATCGATAAGATTTTTTTTTGTTCTTGTGAAAGTGGTGTACCTACTTCCAAGGTTCCCATTTAAATCGCATCGAAATATGTTAATTATCCAGAGATATGGAAATAAAGACCTTAAACTTGGTACTGAAAATTACTAGCACGACATTTCAAGTCGGATCTTTTAGTTTTTTTAAACGAACATTAAATATCCATAAGAATCAAGTGAACAATGACCTAACTCGATACATCGAGTAAGTTTACTTAAAGCAGTACTCATAGCAGTTGACACCACAGGCAGCAGAACAGTTGAAATTGTTTGTCATACATGACACAAACAATTCTACACTCAACTGTTTCAACTTGTATTGCTAACCGTACTTACAAGGCAGGTAATCGTTCCAGCACGTCACAGGAGTAAATCCAGCTTTATCCACCTCGAAACAGCTTAAATCTCCGATCTCCGAATATTCCAAGGTACCTTAGAATATTACTTTTCGTTTTCATTATTTATTACTTATTCATGTAATACGGGTCGCTTTTTGTATCAAACTCTCGATTCTGTTATAATTTTGTTTGAAATGTTGCCCTTTTTGCGGGATGTTTTGTAACTTATGAATATTAATTTTTTTATTCGTGTTTTATTGAAGATATTAGCTTGATAGGAAGAATAATATGTTTAGAAGTATGAAACATTAGGTAATGGTATCTGTAGGTAATTTGTGGCAACTTTAGGCAACATAAGTAGTTAATTATACGGGTGGCCGTAAGATCCGCCATCGAAAAGTTGTTGGCGCAATGTCGTTTAAAGCCAAATTAATTAGATCACTAACAAACACAACTGGATACAGTTAGAATGCAATCACATGACTAGTCCCGCGACACTGCATACATAAATAAAAACTCAGAATTATGAACGTACTTTATACCAACCAACACTGCAAAAAAATAATTTATACGCATAATACCACAGACTATATAATAGTTACTGAGTAAATAATAGATTCCGTTGTTAGGGTGGCTATACAGTGCTTTCATAATTCAAGTAAGTCTCAAGTACACCGTTCAGTACTATACCAATCGCAGGACACCGATATACGCCTGTTTCCTCGATCTCTCCAAGCATTTGACCTCGTCTCATATAAAGTGTTTTGGAGAAAGTTGGAGGACAGTGGTCTGCCGGCAAGCATGCTCAGGGTCCTCCAGTATTGGTATAGTAACCAGACCAATATGGTGAGGTGGCCTAACGTCCTCTCAGAACCATACAGGTTGGAGTGCGGGGTAAGACAGGGAGGGTTGACGTCTCCCAAGCTCTTCAACCTGTACATAAACGACCTTTTAGTTGAACTCAGCAGCATTCGTGTCGGCTGTCGTGTTGTTGGAGTTGCCGTCAACAACATCAGTTATGCGGACGACATGGTGCTGCTGGGTCCAACTGCGGGGTTTGTAGGACAGATGCTTGCAATCTGCGAGAGGTATGCTGCATCGCATGGTCTCATGTACAATGTGAAGAAATGTTAATACATGGTCTTTAAGTCCGCCGGCAAATGTCCTGATACCTGTCCAAAACTTATTTTAAATGGTCTAGAGATCAAACGGGTTCATAATTTTAAATATTTAGGTCATTTTCTTGCTGACAGCCTTAAGTTAAGGATGATGTAAATGTCGAACGGGAACGTAGGGCACTGGCGGTCAGAAGTAACATGTTGACTCGTAGATTTGCTCGGTGTAGTAATGAAGTTAAAATCACCCTTTTCAAGGCGTACTGTCAAAGCTTCTACACTGGCAATCTATGGGTCAACTGTACTCAAAGATCGCTCAGTGCTCTACGTATCCAATATAACAATGCCTTCAGAATGTTGTTGGGCCTGCCTCGGTTCTGCAGTGCTTCGACAATGTTTGCGCAGGCTCACACTGATGACTTTTTTGCAGTTATTCGCAAAAAGACGGCCTTCGTGCTCGGGAGGATTTGAGGCAGTCCTAACAGAATTCTGAGAATAGTAGCAGATAGATACAACTCGCCTATCATGGCGCACTTTGTAAGAGTACTGAGCGTCAGAAATAAACCAGTGTACCTTTAATAGACTCTGCTAAAGAAACTTTGTTTATGTTTTAAAATCTTGATGAGAAGATGTTAATATATTCAATTTCATGTTTACTAACATAGAAAATAGGCAACTACCTACTAACCAATGGATGTAACTTATCTGATAATAAATAAAAAATAAAAAAATAAAATAAAAAATTCGAGTATCAACAATGTAGGGAAGTGCCAACTCTTATAACGTAGTAGAGTGATTCAGTACTCTGTGCACATGACTTGGTGAACCTTGTTGCCAAACGTGTATTTGGTCATTGCAATGCAATGTGGTCTCACCCTTCACCGTTTTAAGACGTCAACGTCTAGTGACATTTACAGCTTATGCGTCGTCACTCGTACGTCATAATCATGAATATTGTAGCCAGTTAAGAGTCTGTGCAAAAGAATAACAGTCGTGGCTTTACGATTAACTAACATTCAAAGGTAAGAAAGGAAGATACATACCTACTAGTAGCACACGATAATGATTAGAGTAGGCACCTACCAAGTATCAAACATTTTTAGTCGTACTAGTAATGACAGCAGTGTTGTCAATGCAACAAAAACATTAAGGCGTCCATTACACGGTAAGTTATCCGTCAATCAAAACCATCAATCATGACTTTTGGTTGCTGATGCAGCCATCAAAAGTATGTAAATTTCGGTCAATCACCCCATTAGACGATAGGTTATCCATCAGTCACAGCCGTGATTGCAAGCAAACTAACAACAAAACCTATCGCGTAATGGACGCCTTAATTAAAACAACCGACGACCGACGCGACCTCAATTTCTACGACGATTTTCTTTTTGCACAGAGTCTACACCGGCTCCTGGATAGCCCCATTAGGAACTTATCACACAGATTTTTGACTGTCAGATAACTTTATGTCGTTTTATCATGAACAGGTAAAAATGGCCGTTAGGGTCAATCTTTCTGATAACTACATACATACATACAATCACGCCTTTTTTCCCATTGGGGTAGGCAGAGACTACTTCTTTCCACATGCTACGATCCTGACATACTCGTACCTCCTTCGCTTATTCCACTTTCATGAGCGCCTTTATACATGCTCGCCGGTTATAGGTACTTTTGACTTGGCCTTTTTTTAAAACGTCTCCGATCTGGTCGTGATAACTAACGGCATAATAATAGTAACTAATACTAGTTAACTAACTATTTATAATCCAAAACCCATTTAATTATTTGCCGATTTAACATGGTTGTTTTCTTCTCGCAGGCAATAAGTAATTTCAGCGTTAGATCGGTTCGTTCGGATTATGATGAAAATGAAAATGTATATTATGTACGAGTACATTATATACGCATATATTTACATTACTACAAAAGGAAAGGTTATGATTTTATCTATGTATGTATGTAAAGGTGGCAATAGCCCAATGGATAAGGTGTCGGACTGGCCATCGAGAGGTCGTGAGTTCGATCCCCACCTCACCCATTGCACTATTGACGTGAACCCACTCCAGACACAAACATATTTAGCTCAGTTCGAGGGGTTAACAAGAATACTAATAATGGGCAACGCACATTGCGAGTAATGTTTTAAAAGAAAAAAAATGTTTGTATTTACGCATGTTCTTCCGTAGCGCCTAAACTATTCATCAGATGTAGCTCGGCTCCATCATCAGGTCAGATCGATGGTACCATAAAATTATCGCTCTGTCACCGAAGATAAGTACGCAAGTATAGCACAAATTAGTCTAATCAAACCCAAGGAATAAGTTTTAATTTAACTTCCAAGATATGACCCACAAAAATATACATTTGTAGTGGTAGGACTTCTGCTAGTCTGCCTGGGGCGGTTCTACATGAGTAAAGAAAAGCTTTACTCATGTGGCGGTACCACCACTGTGCTAATTAATTTTCAGCCGAGAAATAGGAATATTTTTCGGTTAAAATGGCAAGGTGTTCAGTGAAATTACAGGGCATGTGAGACTCAACATCTTTATGTCTCAAGGTAACAGGCGCAGTGCAGTGTCATGCAAAATTCTGACAGTCCAGCTGTATCTGTCATAGATAGACGTCATCGTTTACCACCAGGCGAGCGTCGCACTTGTCCTGTTATATTTTACCATAAAAAAATATAAATTCAAAAATTCAAAATTAATTTATTTCAGGTTCTTTACACATTAATATAGATAGGTACATATACATACATACATAACTACTAACATGCCAAGCAAAATAAAAGCTTGTAAAAAGATGACAAGCCCAATGCTACCCAATTCCAAAAAGCTATCATTCTATTTGAGGAACACTCCCATTGTCCCAAAGGCAGTTGTTTTACTTCCCTGGGGCACTGTCATAATCTACAATTCCGTATTGTTCAAGCTAGATTTAACCAGTAGCAGAAAAAGGAGAATAATATTTCCCGGATATATGGTTGCAAATCTTCGATAAAAGTCATTGTCTATATTAAATGTATGACCATTCTTAGTATTCAATGTTTAGAATATAATATACCGGAGTTTACCTTTCAAAACATTATATGCAAAATTAGTATTGATATCAAGTATATGTACCAACCGTGGCCCGGCTTTGCCCGTGTAATTAAATAATCCATACAAATATTATAAAACGTCTGTAACTCGCTCTGTCACTCAGTCATTCTGGTACTCTGTCTGTTTGTTACCTATAATCACGCCTAAACGGACGATTCGATCTTCCTGAAACTTAACAAGGACAGTTATAGTTTTAATTTAACTTTAATTATGTTGATATTTTTCAAGATATTCTAATATATTAAATTTACTTATTGTCTTACAATGTGTACAAAATTTGACATGTAAATTGGCTTTACCAAATAAATTAATATGAATATTAAAAATATTTATTACGCTATTGTCACCCTACATGATAAGCATTTTCATAACCTATTTAAAGTAACAAATATACCAAATAATTACTAGTTTTTGTATCATGTTTGAAAACTTTTTTATTTCATTTGTTTTCCTGAGACTGCAGCGCTTTATCCACGCTTTATCAATGATGCGTCACATGCAAGTACAACACTTTCGCTAATATATATTACATTTGACAGTTTTTTTACATTTGACATTGACAAACACTTGATTTCTATCTCTATATATGTTAAATGACGAACTGGTAATCTAAGGAATGGAATCCAACCAACTTCAAACTTGAACAACACTTCAACAACCGTCTTCCATACTGGTTACAATATATAGACGTTTAAGACTACCCAGCAAATTAAAACTCACGGACTAGGTATCTTGTCAAGGTCTGTTTATATACTTTTACAGTCACATTCCAAGATATTGAAGCTAAAAATATCAAAGGGAACAATTATGCACCCTAACATCACCCCACGGATAGATAAAAAGTGACATCCCTACGGCACTACGCTGTCATAATCCGCGATTCCCATCCTCTTTTTACGTCTTGCACCTACCTACTTACTACACCCTCAACTGTTGGATAAAGCTTGGTTCATACAATGACAGTTTTGGATACAAGTGTTGAATGAAAGCCGACGACTTTAAACTTTTTAAATTGACTGCTGTGATTATTTTTTAGTTTGCTAAATGCGAGTATTACTTGATCTAATTGTGAGATTTTTGTGCGTTTTTTTAGTTACGTTAAACGTGGACGTGGTTTTTATTTGATAAAGTGACTATAACCAAAGAAATTTAAATGAAGGTTATCGTGACTCTAAGTCGTAAATAGCGTAGCGCTACGTAGAACTTCGTAGTCCGTAGCTCGTAGATGCTACGGACGCCCAATATCCGCTTGTGGAGGCCGCACTTCCTGCTGTGTTTCGTAGCACAGGAGTGACGGTAGGTCAGTTTTTACAAGGTTATTGCGTGAAATGGAGGGTGTATTTTTGTTTAGAAATAGGTAAGATAACATCTTAGATAAGTTGACTACCTGATTTAAGTGCTGCAGTTCCTTTGCGTTAACGATGACACACTTAAATGAGTCTTGATTTTACGGTCATCGTAAAGGGTAAAGAAACCTAAATGGGGGTGAAGGACATATTGCTAGGAATCATGTGTTGTAAAACTATTACCAACTAGTGTTTAGAATGGGTCGCAGAAATCAGAGGCGGTCAATGATGAGATGAACAGACGCCGTACAAAAGAAGAAATATAGAGAAATTGACTGTTGATGAAAACCACACCATCAGTTTAAAACTGTGAAACTAATCTTTAAGTTTAATTAGGGAGGCTCTACTTTATGTTGCACCAAATTCATTAAAGATAGTTTTGTCAAAAACTATAAGCATTTTTATTTCCACAAAAAATATATTAATTATGTTACGTCAGCTTAGTATTCGCTTAAAAAACTAGGAATACATTATGTTTATAGCCAATTTGATCACATCCTAAATAATAATTAATTTACTACTTCCGCATTTCCTCAAGCACTCTGATCCAGAGAAATCTCACTGTCATACATAAACAGTCAATAAAGTACGCGTATTATGATCTGCCAAGGGTAAACTCATTATTTGAAGGTCTCGGCAAACTACATTACGAAGTAAGTAAGAACTTTGTCATTGTAATTAGGGTTCCGTAGCTGAATGGCAAAAAACGGAACCCTTATAGATTCGTCATGTCTGTCTGTCTGTCTGTCTGTCCGTCCGTATGTCACAGCCATTTTATTCCGAAACTATTAAGACTACAGTATTGAAACTAAGTAGGTAGATATGTTCTGTAAATCGCTTCCCGATTTTTATACAAAATTAAAAATATAAATGTTTAACGGGGGTTTCCAATACATGGAACTGAAACAAAAAAAAAATTCTTCAAACCTATACGTGTCTATGGATAGGTCTTTAAAAATGACATTGAGGTTTCTAAAATCATTTTTTCTCAAAATCAATCATTTGAAAGATGCGCGTCTAAAGTGGTAAAATGTGTGTCTCCCTCCCCTCAATCAGTAACAGTAAGATTGGATAGGATTGGATACAATATCCATCTTACCAATCTTACTGTTATCCCAGTATAATTCATTGTGACAAGATCTTATCCCAAACTAACCGCGTACGGATTATAACATTCGTAGTTTATAACACCGCGTTTCCTTGGCCGGATATTGTATTTATTCGCGAGGGTTTCCTACCGACCTACTTACTGGTGGATAAGGATTTCATGGTCCGATGATGTATTGAAATAGGTTGTGGATGTAATCGTGAGGGGAAGTTATAGTTAGGGAACTGCTCGAAGTGTAGAATACATAATTTACGATCGAAAATAAATCATTAGAGTTAAATATTGCATTAATTAAAAACTCGTAGATATATACTTAGAAAGATTGAATTTATAATGAGGGCATCTGTCAGAGAACCTAAGTTATTGGTATAGCTCAAAAGATTAGCAAGCTGAAGTGGCAGTAGGCTAGTCGTATTTGCGGTTGAAATAACAATCGTTTAGGCAGACGTGTTTTAATGACGTGTGGAATATTTATCATCGAAATTTAATAATTGAGTTTGGAGTATTGGATGTATGTATTGATATGTACTTCAAAGGATCGAATTCAAAATAAGGGCATCTGTCAGAGAACCCAAGTTATTGGTATAGCTCAAAAGATTAGCAAGCTGAAGTGGCAGTAGCCTGGTCATATCTGCGGATGAACCAATAACCGTTGGGTAAACGTGTTTTAAAGTGGAGAGCAGGGTTATGTAAACGTAGCGTAGAAAGATTTCCAGTTATAAAGTGATGATATACATAAGTTGGCTGGTATCAATTGGAAACGAAGAGCTTAAGATTGAGCTCAGTGACGTGATAAAAGTGTGACATAATATCCAGCAGTGGAAAGAAACAGGACATATCATATAGTATATCAAAATTAAATGATTTTTTTGCTAATATAATCCAATATATGTTTTATGAAGGCTCTTCTTCATAGCCAAAGGGTTTTTTTTAAATATCTTATAGACTAGCGTTTGACCACTATCTCGCTTGTAGGTGAGCGATGATGTGGTCATAGATGGTGAATATGCTAGTCCTAGAATACTCTGACTCTCAAGAGCTGTGTGCTGCCGGAACACCGTAAGGTTATGGCGGCAGAATTTCTCTTTGAAGATGGTAAGCTACTTTTTGGTAGCAAAGCCGGGCACAACATCGATATAATATTATGCTTCCACGTCAAAAAGTCAATTGAACTCAGGTGGAGTTCAAATTACTTTTCAACTAAGAACAGAAAATCACTCGCACAGCAATCCTTGTAAAGTTTTACGAAATTATTTTTGCCCAAGCGAGTAAAACTGCAGGGTCGACCAGTCGTAAAATAAGATACTTTTAGGAAACGCGGGTGAAGATAGATTTATATTTATTTGCGGTTTTCCGCTCTCGACCCACATCCAGTTGCGGACAAGCATTACATGTTTACTTGATATATTGTCAGTAGATGTTTATGTCAGGGAGTCATAACTCGTATTGAACGGGCGAGTCAGCGGTTGAATGTGGCTTCGATGCAATGTTTATTGCCGAATATAATAACATGCCATTGAGTCATTTTAGGTTATATTAAGGTACGAACAAACGCAGCGTCCTGCGTGCGCGATCTAGGTGGCGATTAGATGGCGCAGTTAGTACTTGTACCGACTGGTTCACACCAAACGCGATCAGAAACCAATAGAAAAGTACTGAGATTGCGGCCGCAGGACGCAGGACGCCGCGGTGCGGCCGTACCTTTATAGTATTTTAACTGAATTCATAAAGGAAGAGTTCTATGTCCTACTGTATATTTTTTTATGTACGTTCATCGATTACACAAAGATGATTGGACCGATTTGGATTTTTTTCTTTTGTTTGATAGGTTATAATTTTCATGTAGTCCCATTAATATTTCATTGAGATCTGGCGAGTACCTCAAGGGATACGGAGATTTAATAAACACCTTAAACTTGGTACTGAAAATAAACTATTTTTCAAAAAAAAAAAATACCAATTTCATATTATAACTACAGACAGGCTATAGGCTATATTACAAACAGGCACTAAAAAGCGAAAAATAAATTACTTATTATAAGCGCAAGTCACTTATCTATTTGAAGTAAGATACATGTAGGTAGTATCTATTTACTACCTATTAGACTTGGCTGGCATCGACTTCAATTAGATAAGTGGGTAGCGCTAATAATAATTATAAATAAAATAAATAATAAATAAATAAATCTTTATTTCAGGTAACTTATGTAAACATGAAATGTTATACTAAGACCCATATTATTCATAAATACTTTACAGACTAGCATATATATAATATACCTATTTACTAAACATAGAAACACAAGACACGTTAATTTTACGACGACGTGCGACGTTCATTCATGGTGTCCGGTATCCGACCTCGAAAGCGTCGAAACTTGACACCCCTCGGCCAGAATTCCTCCACCATATATGTTCCAATGGACTTAGACGGAACCCGCACCACAAATCAATTGAAGTTGATATTGTGATGCGACTCCAACTTCACCACCCTCAGGGACATATTTGTCTTCAGCTTGATATATTCCGCAACCTCCTCCGCCTTGATGGTATAATGTACGCGGGATATGTACAGCTGTGTCGTGGGTATCTCCGGTCGCAGTAAATGGGATGGACCTGTCCGTGCGGTACAGCACTTGTTTCATTTTGACGGCTTCTTTTTCTTCTTCTCCACCTTTTTGAAGACGTCATCGTCTCGATCTGCCTCCTTCCTTGCAGAAGGAACGGAAGAGGCAGCATTCTGTTTCCCTTCATGAGATGCAGCGACAGCGTAGGAACATTGAGGGGCAGATGCACCTACGGCGGACGGTCTCCGTGCTGGAGCGGGGGTGCGGGCGGCGGGACGCGGGGCATGGGACGGCACGGCAGCAGGCTGTGACACACTAAATGAGGTCGACTCTAAACTGCCGATGGATGCATTTTGTGCACCGCGACGTGTGTTCACAGTATCAGTCGGCGGTGACCTACTTACTGACATAGCGTTGCGTAACGACACTACGTCAGCACGTAGTTCACTAATGGTGGTTTCACTTCGGCCAAACTCGTTTTCAGGAATGTTATATCCTTCAGGAGCCTGGTGCAGTCGATGTGTTCGTACGAGACAAGAGGAATGCGGTCCAGCTGCTTCGCCACGAACGTGGGCACGTCGTCCGGGTCAGTCTCCTTCAGCAGGGTGATGATGTCCTGCACGCTCTTCTCGCCTCCGTCTCTCCAGCGGGATGGCATCGCGTCCAGCTTGCCGACACTCTGAAAGAGTAGGGTCTTGCTCTTGCAGTCTTCCTCCTCCTTGAAGCTCGACTTGCAGATGTGAATGATGGTAGGTTCATCAAACGAGTCGATGGCGTACTGTATGAACGCCAAAAGCTCATTCGCTGTGAGTTGCTGAGAACCCATAGCGCTACGCGGGTAGCGGCTGCCGCCGGGCGACTCCTAATATATTAAGTAATTTATTTTTCGCTTTTGAGTGCCTGTTTGTTTGTAAATTGTTAAACACAATCCAAAATTTCATCGTACCGACGGGAAATAAATAATAAATCGCTTAATTGGCAAAGCACCGGAACATGTTATTCCGGAGGTTGCGGGTTCAAGTCCCGTCGGTACGATGAAATTTTGGATTGTGTTTAACAATTTACAAAAATATAAAGTGTGAAATACTTCAAAGAAACATAATATCTGTTTGTTTGTGGTTATGAAGTGGTTTTTTTTTTTGTAAAATAATTTATTTTACCCTTTTTAGTGCAAAGCAAGTTTTAATTAAATTACATGCATCTATAAAATTTCGTGTATGGGCCGTTAAACACTGACGGATATTATACTTTGTGAAAATTTCAAGTATGTACCTATTACTGTTAATAAAATACAGATCTGTAAAGTGCGCACATATAGATACACGGACGGACGGACGGACGAACGTACAACAAAGTCTCAGCAAGTGTTCATTTGGTTCCCTTTGGGTTTGGAACCCTAAAAAATTTACTTTAAACGCGCTAGTGAAAATATTCGCTAGTCATAATGATGTCATCAAGGTATCAAAGGACAATGTCCAAAATGGCCCTGTGCAATAAAAGCATCTGACACACACGATAATTATTTTGTCTATTTTATTGCAATAATACCAAATACTTTTATAAGACGGGCTAGTTGTATTCCAAAACGAATATTAAATAGTATTTTTTGCGATTATTAACATTAATTGCCGCCGCCATATGGCCCACACCACTGAATTGAATACTACGTTATAAGAGTTGGCACTTCCCTACATTGTTGATATCCGAATTATGAAAGCTCTGTGTAGCCAACCTAACAACGGAAAGTATTATTTACGTAGTAACTATTATATAATCTGTAGTATTATGCTTATAATTTTTTTTTGCATTGTTGGTTAATACAAAGTACGTTCAGAATTCTGAGTTATTTAATTATGTATGCAGAGTCGCGGGACTGATATGGCTGCTAAGTTCGGCAAACGTCATGTCATGTCAAAAAATATTAACTAACTTTGCACCCTAACAAGACTTTTCCCGGTAGAACATTCCTGTGAAGACAAATTAATTCTTCCCACCTTTGTTTCTATCTCGCTGACAGTTACCGTAAGAATATCTGCCAAAAACCAAAATCAACGTGAAGAAAGATGTAAAAACATTATTCAAGGTCATATATTTTTAGTCTTCAAAAGTATATGCAATAGCAACCTCCATTGTGTATAATTTTCTTAGGAGTCTTCTTCTAAAACCAGTACATTCTTCTATGTTTGAGGTATTTATCTCCACATCTATGGAGATACTAATCAGATAATCGATGAAATTAAAATGGGACCACCTCGGAAACGTAGGGTACGTTTCCGAGGTTCCGACCGATTAAAAAAATAATCATTTGAATTCGTTTACAATTGACGGAGTAATCGCGTAACATACACAAAAAAAACATACAGACGAATTGAGAACCTCTTCCTTTTTATGAAGTCGGTTAAGGACTAGCGCGGCATTTAAAGTCAATTCTTTTAGTTTTTTAATCAATCTTAAATTATCAAGGTCATAACTCAAATACTATTTAATTTGCACAAATATAGGTGCGCCCCGCGGCTTTTCCCGAGTTAAAAATTACGCCATGTCCTATTGTACCCCATCAGCTATCCCTGTATAAAATTCCAGTTAAATCGGTTCAGCAGACCGTGAAAAGGTCAAACGGCTGAACCGACCACAAACAAACAAATATGTAAATTGACTTTAGCATTGATAATATTGGTATTAATTGGTGCTAAATACCAAAAAAGTAAAATTTTAGGTCAACCCTAAAACTATCGAGAACCGATGACACTCACAACACACACACACACACACACGCACACGCAAAAGCACACGCACACACACACGCACACGCACACGCACACGCACACGCACACGCACACGCACACGCACACAATCGACAACAGTTCACTGTCAAACAAAACCTACTAGTTTAAGGGTCACCTTGAGCGGTCCTGATAACCTTTTTACTACCTTATCTGACAGATTATTGACAATTTTATATAGCATCATATGTCTGATGAATTAAAAAATGTACTAGGAACCGTTAAAACTGGCCCTTAGTATGCAATAGTTAAACTATCCAACAGTCATTATCCCTATAAATAACTGTGTATAAACCCTCAAGGTGTCCTAATAGCATCAACTAGTTTCTGAAAGCTATAATCAGTGAAACCCACCGGTCGTCATAGGTAATCACACTTAATGACACACTGGTCATTGTGACCAGAGTGTATTATCGAGGGTTACTTAGTTGTTTCATAAACTAAGCCTTACTAGCGACTAAATTAATAATTAAAGTTTAAAAATGTCGCGCTTGTCACTTTGCAGTTTCAAGTTTGAGGTTCTTTGACCAAATCAACATCATCGCTTACCACCAGGTGAGATAGTAGTCAAATTGTCTACAATATATATTTAAAAAAAGTATCTCCATATCTCTAAAAATATCTATCAGGTCTTAATAAAAATATAAATATTCCTGCAGCTATACCTGTTTTAATAAAATATAAACTGGCCAAGTGCAAGTCCCACTCGCACTCGTAGGGTTCCGTACCACACTACAGTATTTTATAAGATCGAGCAAAAAATACCACTATCATTATTCGCCAGCAAAAAATAATAATTAATAAACATTTTATTTCTTATAACACCATCTAATGTCTAACAAAGGTGTTAGGGATCGGCATTTCAATATAATGCCATCTATGGACGTTTATCTAAGCGTCCATAGATGGCGTTATATTGAAATGCCGAAAAAACACGTTTCTTGCATGGGGACCCCCTAATTCTAATTCTAATTGGTAATGGGGGCGATAAGACCTGCACTGACGTCCTGCTTGGGGTGTATTGTGCATTTCCCCCTGCCAGCATTCACCCAAGCCATCCCAGCTCCTTGACGAAGCGGAGCACGGCTTTAGGTTGCTGGCATAACGCTTCCAATGGTGATGGTGATGATGTATCGGATAGTAAAGATGATGCTGTCAAATGTATGTGTGTATGCCTGCTTGTTTGTGAACTTGGATGTAGTGATAGTGCTAAAGCAGATGGTGATGATGATGATGATTGTAAATGTTGTTGCTGCTGCGACTGCTGTACTCTGCATCCGGGTCACGCTCATGCAACCCAGCTGTGGTTCTTATTTCGTTTAAGACGGGACAATGTATTATCACATGTTCCACGGTTTCATCTTCTGACACGCATCCTCGACAAAGAGGACTGTCTGTGGCTCCAATTTTATAAAGATGATAGTTAAGATTACAGTGTCCCGTGATGAGGCCTACTATTAGGCGAAGGTCCGGTCTTTGCAATTGTAGCATTTTGTTGGTTTGTGTTGGTAATTTTCCTGTCTAATGTTGGCAGAGCGGCTTTTGTGTGTTTGCAACTCGTCATGTTGTTCCACAACCTTTGTTGTTCGGTTTCTGTGTGACGGCGTAGTAGGTCTCTGACTTCCATCGATGATGGTCTGCATAGACCCATCACGTCGTCGCTTACCTGCTGTTTCGTGCCTTCCTTGGCAAGTTTGTCTGCTGAGATATTGCCGGTACAGGCTGCATGGCTTTTTGTCCATTTTACCTTTACTTTTATGTTGCGCTCGGTTGCCAGAGTTTGCAAGATGGCGTGACATTTGGCCAGTACTTTCGATCTAGTTGTGGGTCTTCTTAGCGCATATATAATTGCAGCACTGTCAGTGACAAATTCTAAAATTGCGCCTTGGTCGCCTGCTATTGAGGTGGGGTTTAATGATAAGACTGCTTGCGCAGCCAATAACAGTCCCATCGTCTCAGCCTGTAAGACGGTAATTGTCTTGTTCAGCCCTATTGACGCTGAGAGACCCAGTTCGGGCGAATAATAACCGCAACCTGCTCCTGAGTCATTTTTTGCAGCGTCAGTGTAGGTTTTAAAGGTAGGAAGCTCCGACTCAGACATCTCGTCTTCCGTTAAAAGTTCGTATTTCTTGCCATCGAGGTGAGTACTTGCAATTCTGTCCGTGCCTTTGGTGGCTTCTTCGTGCAGCCACTGATAAGTGTGCATGCTAGTCTTTGTAACTGTTGTAGTTTGGTAATTGTAGTCACTTGATTTGTTCACCACACCACGCACCCATATGTGAGTACTGGACGCATAATTACAGTGTATAACCACTTACACAGTTTGGGTTTTAAGCCCCAGTCTTTGCCGACTGCTCTCGTGCTTTGCCATAAAATGTTAGTTGCTTTTTTGGTAATGTGGTCTAGATGTGTGTTCCACAAAAGTTTGCTGTCCAACCATATTCCAAGATATTTTACCTCCTTGCTTAGGGTCAGTTCGGTTCCAAACAACGTCAGTAGTTTAAATTTAGATACCTTGGTTTTGCGCGTGAATAAGATCAGTTCTGTTTTTTGTGGGTTAACTGATAGTCTGTGTTCATTGCACCAGTTTTCAACCTTGCGTAGCGCCCTCTGCATCTTTTCACAGAGCGTCATTTCGAAGAGGCCGGAGACCATAACAACAAGGTCGTCCGCATACCCAATCGTCGTGATACCATCCCGGTATAAGAGTTCGATTAGCTCGTTTACTACCACTACCCAGAGGAGTGGCGAAAGAACTCCTCCTTGTGGGCAACCTCGTGTTACGAGACAGCGTGTTTCTTTTGTTCCTTCTATACACGCTACTCTGCTTGTTAGCATGTTTGTAACCCATTTGTTTATTCCTTCGTCAACACCTCGTGCTGTTAATCCATTTTCGATACTGGAAAAGGTCGTCTTATCAAAAGCCCCTTCAATGTCTATAAAGGTCGCCAGACATGACTGTTTACTTTCCAGTGCCAATTCGATCTTATGCACCACATGGTGCAGGGCAGTCTCCGTCGATTTGCCAGATTGGTAGGCGTGTTGATTGTTGTGAACTGGATATTCTGCTAGCGGTCCACTCTTTATGTATTTGTCGCATAAGCGCTCCATGGTTTTTAACAGAAATGAGCTTAAGCTTATAGGTCTGAATGATTTAGGATTTGTGTAATCTGTTTTGCCCGGCTTTGGGAGGAACACAACCTTTACTTGCCTCCAGGATTTAGGTATATATTTCCAAGCAAGACATGATCTAAATATACCCAATAAATGGTGTTTTATTTTGGTCAAGCTCCACTGAAGCATGGCGGGTAAGATTTCATCTGTCCCAGCTGCCTTGTAGGGTTTGAAAGTACTCACAGCCCAGATAAGTGCCTCTTCAGTGATTATTCTGTCCGCAAAGGCCCAGTCTTCCGGATCCGGTTCATGAAGTGTTTGTGTGTCCCATTCAGTGACATCGTTGTCTATACAGCATTCCGGAAAGTGCGTTTGAAGCAGGAGCTCAAATTGCTCTTGCTCAGACACTGTGTAGGTGCCGTCAGCCTTTTTTAGTGAACCTAATTTCACATGAGCATCGTTTGTTAGAATTTTTCTCAGTCTTGCAGTCTCACTCTCTTATTGTATGGAGTTGCTGTACTTCTTCCAAGAGCATTTTCGACTCTTGTTAATTTCTACTTTTAACCTGTGTCTGGTTTTTCTGTAGTCCTTCCAGTCAGTGTCCTGATCTGTGTTCATTGCTCTGTTGAAACAGTGTCTTGTTTTTTTTCTCCACTTTGAGAGTTCTTTGTTCCACCACTTGTCTTTCTTGTGTGCAATGCCGCATTTCTGTGTTCTGAGTGGACATGCTTTTTGGTAGCTACTCTTCAGAGCATTTGTCAAGTCATTGAGGGTTACCTCTATTTCTTTTGGTTTTAGTTGTGTGTTTGTGTCCTCTTTGGTCATATTCAATAGTTCCTTTTCCAAAGATTCTCTAAATATTGTCCCATCAGTATTTTTTGGGTTTCTGTATGTACGTGGTTTGTGTTCTCTCACTGTCAAGTTAAACCTGATTCGCCTGTGGTCTGAGCAAGAAATTTCTCCAATCGCCACATGCCAGTCGTTGATTAAGTCAGATATCGCATTTGTTGCTAAGGTGACGTCAATGACAGTCCGTGCCCGAGAGGTTACGAATGTCGGTTCAGATCCTCGATTTAACACATTTAAGTTGTGCCTTAGAATGAAGTCCAGGAGGTCTTTACCTCTTTCGTTTGTATTTGAGCAGCCCCAAATAGTGCAATGGGCGTTTGCATCGCAACCTAGCACACACTCAAGTTTGTTTGCTAGGCAGTATTGCATTAGGTCATCAAGTGCAGACGGCGGTGCTTCGGTCGCTATGTCCATATAGACGGAAGCCAGTATTATTGATTTCAGGTTTCCTTGCAGACCTGTGTATAATTTTACTACAGTTAAATCATCGGTGCATAAATGTGTCACCAAAGACGCTTTGTATAGATTTGGTACATATATAAAGGTACGCGTTTTGACTTGTAAAGGGGGAGAGAATACGTTACCTCGTAAAACGTTGATCCACTCACCTTTCCTCGATTTAAGTATGGCTCCTGGACCAGTGCTATTGTGTTCGGATGCTCTTCTAGGTTTCTGCGCAAGGCGGCGAAACCTGTGACGCTGTGTTGGATATTGGATTGTACCATGTTAATTGAGCCTCTATTTGCTAGACTACCGTTACTTACCTCCACCGACAAAGTGTTATCGTTTTGGTTATTAGTTCTCACGTTTGATTGTGGATCCATTTTTATTTTAGACTTAAGACTAAACTATGCTAGCAATTGGTAAGATGATTAATCCTACCTATTCTTCCTCTCGGTTGAACGAGGGAGGAGCGGTTCTTTCCACCTCCATGGACGACGCCGGCGAGAAAATATTTAGGCCCATTATGTCACCCGTAATCTCATCCTCGCCAACGCCGCGCTCATGAAGGAGGCCTTCCAATTCCTCCGTCGTCCATCCTAGAGTATCGGTGGACGCCACGTCGTCGTCGATGACGGGGACCGCCGGCCCAGACACACTGCTCAGTGCAGGTGCCCGCAGTCCCCGGCATCGACGCCATGGCGCCCCCGGGTTTGTAGTTTCTTACCTTCACGTAAACCGACCCCGCACCATAGTGCAGGCGAAAGTTTTCGCGTTCGATGTATTGCACATCTTCCGGGGGGATGCCTACCACGAGTAAATGGTTGAATGTACCGCCCGTTGGTCTTACGTCGTGGGTAAAGAGCTGCCACCTCTCTACACCTACCTCTTGGTTCAGCAAGATAAGGAACTTCATTAGAAGGTCTGGCCTCCTAGCAAGCTCCTCCTCTTGGTCTCGGTCGAAGTCCGGGATGAATATGACTCCAGTGTAAAACCGTGGCACCATGCACTCAGGACGACCATGAGCCCGCCAGAGCCGTCCCACTGCGGGGGCAATCGCCCCAAGAAATTGGTGAGCTAGGCGAGTGAATAGTCGTCCCTGGGTTCATATCTTACCCCACCGCGAAATAGCTTCGCAATGTGGTGGAAACGTGGCATCGTCATGTTGGTGCTATACCCACTTCTAATAAAGATATTGAGTATCTCCTTTTCTACCAACAACCTGACATGGATCATTTGGTCCTCATTTATGGGTATGCGGTTACGGTCGAGCACAACGACTTTGTGTCCCGTCTTGACCACTTCCGCATACGAAGGACCTGCATTGACATTGGTAGGGCCGAGGGGCTTCACAACCCTCACCGCAAAGCCAGTGGCGGTGGCACCATCTTCCACGCACACCTTTTTATCCGCCGCCACACAGCCGGTCGGAGACACAAAATCCGAACTGCGCTGCCGCTTTGCGCCTCGGGTTGCTCCGTCCTCCTTCCCCACCTCCTGATTGCCTGTGGAATTGCGAGATGTAATTAGTTCGGGTGCTTTGCACTCGGGGTTCGCACCTCCCTTCTTTCCCTTACCTTTTCCCTTTTTCTTTGTTGAAGCCGGTTTGGGTGCGGGATTAGAGGGGTAGTTCGTTTGTTGAAGGGGCGCATGGTCGTGGGTTGTGGTGTTAGATGGTCCCTGGGGATGCCTCGTAGCCGGAGCTTGCGGACCATCCCTATTAGGGGCAGGGACCACACCCAACGGAACGGTGCGGACCATGCATGCCACGAACGACAGGGCGCCAGGGCCGAAGGACCGGGCAGCTGGAGCACACCCTCCCGCTGTCGCTGATAGAAGGCCTCTATCAGCGCAACCTCACGCCTTCTGCGCTCCTTCTGTTGTATTCTGCGGTTAACACCGCGGTGGGAGCTTTGGGCGGGAACGGTCGGCCTGGCCGGCTCCCCGTCCCCCCGCCCCTTACCTACACCTTCCAACACAGCGTCCGGTCCCGCTGCCGCAGCCGCCGGACGCCTTTTCTCTTCTCTCTTGAGAACCTCTGGACGCTCCTGTGGGGGCCCCCCTATTATTATTAACTTTATTCTGTTTTAGTACTTGTTGTTATTGCGGCAACAGAAATACATCATCTGTGAAAATGTCAACTGTCTAACTGTCACGGTTCATGAGATACAGCCTGGTGACAGACAGACAGACGGACAGCGGAGTCTTAGTAATAGGGTCCCGTTTTACCCTTTGGCTACGGAACACTAAAAATAATTTAATTAAAATTTGATTTTAATTGAATTATCACCTACAGTCACACAAAACAAACGTTCACATATTTACCGTTTTACACACTCATTCAGACGTACGCAATGCTCTCAACATAATAATTATACCAAAAAACCACCTAGATGAAACCACTAAATGGTGAGATTGGGCCTTAATATTGTATACTAAAAAATACACTTACTTAAAAAATCCTTGATATACCATGGTTACCAAGTTCTTGCAATATCATAAAAGTAACGGGATTCTAAAATTCCAAACCGATAACATCGGTGGTAGTTGCTTTCATTCCCTCATCAACTAGAAAATAACTGATGATTTTTACCTGCTGATCAGTTTTTTTTTTAACTACGAACACTCCTATCTAGAGAATAAAACTGGCCAAGTGCGAGTCAGACTTTGTCCCGCACACGGAGGGTTCCGAACGCCATCTATCGAATTTCTAACGAACTTCTAACACCAACTAAGTAAACGTTAACACAAAGGTAGAATAGTATTACATAGTAGTAATAGTGGTAATAGTAATTGTAGTAATTAATATTATTAAATATCTGGTTGACCGAGCTTTGCTCGGTATTTTTTGCCACTTAAACAGACAAATATGACTCTTCCCGACATCTATTGACGAATAATAATACTATTTTTTTTAATTGAGAGCAACTAACTGCTTTACTGATACAGTACTTCTACTCGCCAATAGATGTCGGGAAGAGTCATATTTTAAGTTGATTATCAATAAAGTTGATTATTGAAAACAAGAATAAAACAACATTTTCTGAAAATGACTCCTAGCTAGATCGATTTATCGCCCCCGAAATCCCCTGTAGGTATACTACATTTTATTTAATCGTTGGAGCCGCTTCCGAGATTCAGATTAAGGTAAAGACGACAGCGCCATCTTAGCAACTAGATAGGTGGCGCTGCGCTATCGTAAAAAACTTTTTTTAAACTTTTCTTTAATTTTTAACTTTGTTCTGTTTTTAGTATTTGTTGTTATAGCGGCAACAGAAATACATTATCTGTGAAAATTTCAACCGTCCAACTATCACGGTTCATGAGATACAGCCTGGTGACAGACGGACAGACAGACAGACACAGACAGACAGACAGACAGACGGACAGCGGAGTCTCAGTAATAGGGTTCCGTTGGTACCCTTTGGGTTCGGAACCCTAAAAAAGTATATATATATAGTCACCTATCAAACAAAGAACACATCAGAATTGGTTGGCCCTTTTGGGAGATACGATTCCACTGACAGACACACAAATACACACATCGAACTCATCACTTTATTGCGTTGAGGTTTTAAATAGAATAGGCTAGTTAACTAAAAAAAAATTATAGTCCGTCATTTACATTATCAAAAAATATTGGATACCTTTTTTTTTTCAATTAAACAAAAAATGACGAAGATATAGAACGTTGAAATTCTACGGGACGTCACAAACCGTACCACTTTCTAGCGGTTAGTGACGTCACGAGCCCCCACTCCCGAACTTTGATGCTCTTTATCTCTGTTAATTTCTATTGATTTGTAAAATAAAAAAAAACGTTTCCAATATTTTATGATAATCTAACTGACGGACTAATTAGAATTACTGTTTTTCGACCCAGGCATAATCCCTATTACGGTTTAATTGTGACCCTTTCAAAATGTCGTAATTCGTCGATAAAACACTGCTAAGTTACCAACATCAGATACTCCAATAAGAGATAAAAATAAAGGTCCAACTAATCAAATATGACGTTAACAGCCCACTTTACGAAATTCACGGGTACCTAACATACTCCCCTGGGTTTTTATTACAAGAATTGGTGAAGAAATTTAATTTGAATTCTGGAAGAAACGCCATTAAACGTGAAACTCGTTAAAGTTTATAATGATTTCCCACGCCGCGATCGGGAACAATAGGGGAAGTGGCGACCCGTTACACCGTAGTGTAACAATTAATTAGTTAAGTAAGTGCCAAGATTTCTGATACATTATAAATTGATAAAAATCATAATATACCATAACCAACCTATAAATAATTATATTGGTAGTACTAAAACTGTCAGCAACGAAACTTATCGTTTATTTTATTAAGACATTTAAAAGGAAAACAATAATTATTACTCTAGTAATGAAACCTAGTAATCGCAAATTAGAACTTGGCTGCACAAATTTTGTGCCGAAATGGATAATAGCTATTTATTACTAAAATATTTATATTTTTTGTAATAAATAGCTTGATACGATGGATGCTTATATTTTGTCCGTGAGGCGTAAAATTTATTAAAAATAACAATTAAACTAGGCATTTACACGCAAGTATTATATGACGGGATAAGTAATAACGCTTACCTAAAGGTAAGTGTACCACAAAACAGAAACTGTGACACACAAAACCCTTGATTGACAGAATTTTGCAAGTCATTGCACTGCGCTTATTACTAACGAGTATGTTGATGTGATAATGCAAGTGTGATAGGCGGCCTACTTAGCAACCATTCTATGGCGTTAACGAGCAATTTCCGAACGAACCGAACTGATAAACTATTCTGTTTCATTAATTTTCAATTGTATTTCAACACATTTTGAACACCAAATAATTTAAGTTATCGAATCAAATCAACGGTTTTATCGATGTCAAATTATTATATTTAATGTTAATGTCTATAAATTGCTTTTAAATTATATTGATGCAGTAGTTATTACATGAATTGGTTCTATATGCCATCAATAAAAATATGTGACTGAAATTGCCTGTATAAATCATAATAATTATTTATTTTAGAACATTGAACCAGACAACCATTTGTTACTTCACATCACTAACATTATGTGATAGTGATTTTAAGTTGTATATATATTATGTATAAAGTTAATTACTAGTTATAAAGTTTATGTGCAATCTTAACATGTTAAAAAACAAGATAGACCAAGTTTTTTTACCATACCAAAATTTGTAAAAAACCACTTCTGAAAATGAAAATATTGATTAGTATATTTACAAATTAGTTTTTTTGGTATTAGACTTAAATACAGTACCACTTGTTGGTTAAAATATACCATACCTGAAAATAAAAGGTTTAATATTTAGGTTATAAAATTTAATAATATACCTTGCTTCTGTTCCTCGGGTCTCTGAAGTCTTCTTTCGAAGCCTTTCGCCTTTTGTCCTTAAGAATCATACGAGCTGCAGCGAACGCCATTTTGATGCCCAAAAGTGGTCTCTTCGTGTCGTGTGCCACTCTTGTCACTTTCACTCACTAACACTCCGCAAACACTCCACTCTTGTTTTTGAACACTTGTGTCTATTTGACGTAACACTTTCAGATAGTACCTGAGAAAGTACTATATCCGTAAGAGTGTATTGTTATGTTAGGGAGTGTATTGTTTTCCTTAAGAGTGTATTGGTATATTTGGAGTGTCGTATTTTTTACACACAATCTGATGTATTTATTTCGATGTTATCTGTTTAGCTTATCTTTCTCTACTTCTAAGTCCACTCACTTTTATCTTTAAATCAGTCTACTTGGGGTTAAACTCAATCACAGATAAATTTAAACATTAAATTGACTACTTAATTGCTTTTCGTTATCTCTCTACTAATTTGACGTAACAACTAACACTTTCTAACACTTTTATTTCTGATAATTGACAAAAATTGTCAGAAAACTTAACAACTTATCGCCTTTTTCGTTGGATTAACAATTTTCAACATTAACAAATTATTGTTTTATTTTATATCTGAAAAATAAAAATATGTTTATGGCTAGCAAGTTGTTGGCATTTGTGTAGTCTAGTTAATACTTTTTAAATAATATTTATTTTTCTCGTACTCCCCACTAAATGATATTACTAATAGTTTGATATTTGTACATTATTCTAAGACGAGGCACAGATCTTAAATCCAAAATTCATCATTAATCATTAAAAATAATTAAAAATTCTGTTCAACAAGTAAGTATTTTGTTGATGTCATTATGAACAAAAAAAAAACACCAACATTAGCGCTCCTGACCAACTTAAAAAGAAATTAGTACGATAAATAAATTATCCAAGAAATAACAGACACTACAATCATCTTCAGAAATGTATATTAAGTACCTGAGTCTCAAAGTCAACACTCCTCATCGACCCCTGTTAAAAAAACCCTTATTCCCTCCACAAGTCGTTACCCTGAGTACACCCAAATGCGTACTCAAACCATACTCAAACATACATTTGTTCAAGCACTTGCTTCACAAAGTTGAGGACACTCAACTTGAAGTCTGTCTGATAGAAAGAAAAACATGTCATATTTCCACAGCGGTAAGCTTGATTTTCTGATGTTGTGGCGAGAACAACCTGTCCTCTCGTATGGTTTGACGTAATACTAAGTTAATTTTGTGTTAATTGAGTGTTTAACTATGGACCTGTTGAGATAACAGTTTGCAGAGGACTTAATACCAAGATACCGTCACCCTCACACTTAAAACATGTAAAGTATTAATTGTGTTTAAATTTCAATTCGGTAAGTATATAAAGATAACTTTCTAACTACCTAGGTAGGTAAATAGTCACATCGTTTTAAGCGCTGTTTTAAATATTATTTTTTTCTCATTATGTAGAAAAGACATAATGGTATCGCCATTAAAAGTGTTAAGTAAGTGGCCTCTATGGGTCCTGCAGATTTTTTTTAGATACAAAGTAGGTATTTTGATAATCGGAACACGATTAATATTATTATTTTTCTAAAAGGGTTCAACTTGCGAATTTAGAACAATATTTGACAAAAATTGGTGGGTTCAAAACTGCAATGCCTAGCTCATCGTTTTGCATTGAGAGCCTGTCTATATTCTTCTATATTTATACACTTTGGCGAAGTTGGGAAATTCATGGTGTTATTTCGCCGTCCCCATTATTTTATGGTGGACATTCCACCTTTAAGAACTAAACGTTACGGTGCCTCTTTTATTGTAAGAACTGCCAAGAAATGGAATGATTTGCGGGGCGTCTGTTTGTCCACCTAATTACAAGCTTGGAGCGTTCATGTTTATAGTTCATAGGTTTCTACTGAGCAAGCGAAGCTACTGCTCCATCATCGACCGCGTCGTCATTACCATCAGGTGAGAAAGTGGCTAAAAGCAGACAAGTCATCATTCTAGTTAGAGTCATACTTAGAAATTTTAGAAATTTTTTTAATTTTACTAAACTTATCTTAAATTTAGCCATAGAAGTGATTTAAACAAAACTTTTCCTCGCGCGGAATTTTAATAAAAACGTCGGAACCATTTCAAAATTT
Source organism: Cabera pusaria (assembly GCA_954871355.1). Classification (NCBI taxonomy): domain Eukaryota; kingdom Metazoa; phylum Arthropoda; class Insecta; order Lepidoptera; family Geometridae; genus Cabera; species Cabera pusaria. Next base: position 4,722,214 of record OX940897.1, read on the forward strand.
GGTTACGACGTTGAAGCGTTTTAATTAACGTTACGTAAAACTTTAATTTCTGTAAATGTTGTGTATGAAAGTTTCGAATTCGTGGAATGAATTATGAGGTTGATTATAATTATTTTAACTCCCGACACAAAAAAAGGTGTCACAAGTTTGACATGTCTGTGTATGCGATTGTCTATCTGTAGAATCGCTGCATCGTAGCGCCCAAACGGATGAACCGATTGAACCCAACCACACCGCATTAGTATTAAAGATACGGACGCACCGCGGCGGCCTGCGTCCGAGTGCGCGTTCGCGATCTGATTTTCAAACGTTTCCTGATCGCCGTAGATCGCATTTGGTGTGAACCAGTCGGTACAAATACTAGTGCTCTATCTGATCGCCGCCTAGATCGCGCACGCAGGTCGCCGCTGTGTGGGCGTACCTTTAAATATTTTCCTACTGGCTCTACTTCTGAAGATGCTGCTCTACGGAAAAATAATGTATTAATTCTTTAATATCATATCATTATTTTTTGCCCGAAATTTTCTGTTTCTAAAACTATACAATTCACCCATCCAAGTCATACAAATCTGGCTTAAAAGATGACACACAAAAACAGCATAATATCTCTCTTTGCAACGTAGTTAGAATGATATTAAATGATAAAGAACTTATGGTAAGTCCCTGGATAACAAACACACCTAATGAACATGCTATTTGTATCGATCAATGTCCGTACTCGGTTGAACCATGAGAGTTTAGTGTAGATACCTAGTATTATTACGTTGTTTCCACGAACAGTATGGATATTTACGTCGTTGAAATGTAGCCTATGTAGTTATATTACTTCTACTATATATCTTAAATACTCACTATATATATCTTAAATAAACACTCTACTATTGCTCCAGGTTATATTACTACCTGTGTGCCAAATTCATCCAAACCCGTGTCAGTCTTTCACGCAATAACGCCGTTTTTGCGTGAAAGTTTCATAAACCTTCGCATTTATATTATTAGTGGAATGGCAGTAATTTTTTTTTAAAGATTACTCGCAATGTGGGTTGCACATTACTAGTATTCTTGTTAACCCCTCCAACTAAGCTAAATATGTTTGTGTCTGTAGTGGGTTCACGTCAATAGTGCAATGGGTGGGGTGGGGTTCGAACTCACGACCTCTCGATCGCCAGTTCGACACCCTATCCATTGGGCTATTGCCGCTTATCTATAAAGACATTATTTTAAACGGGATCTTTTGGATAAGTTCGCGTTTCAGCTGCAGTAAAACGTTTTAAATGGACTGCTCTCAATTTTATTTTGAGCTGCATTCACAGATTTTGAAAAGAAAAAGGGAATAGCAATAGCAATGTACCCGAAAACTATTTTCAACTGATTTCCAAAAAGGAGGATGTTCTCAATTCGTCTGTATGTTTTTTTTGTGTATGTTACGCTATTACTCCGTCAATTGTGAATCGATTTGAATGATTCTTTTTTTAATCGGTAGGGTACATTTTCGAGGTGGTCTCATTGTAATTTCATCGAGATTTAATAAGCATCTACAGACATATGATGATGAACGTCTCAAACTTGCTACTGAAACTCACTTGCGGAGCATGAAAGTCGGTTGTTTTAGTTTTTAAACTATCTTATATATGATGGCAATGGATTCTGTTTTACAGATCAAACAGAGTGCAGTATGATATCTATACTTTTTGTGACGCTGTGCTTGTACTGCTGTTAACGGGTCACGGTTAATAATTTTTTTTATTGCGTTTGTTTTTTCTGGTGTGTTTGATATGATTTTAGTCCTTATTTCAATTTTTCTGTTTTTAAGTTATTCACGGTTTTTGTCATTATTCCTAAAGTTGTGTAGGTAAACTTTTATAACAACTTTATCGTTATTGAACTAGCAATAAAAATCGACGCCGTACCGTCTACCACAGATAAAACTATCACTTGGAAATCTTCCAGATATTGTTTACCGTACAGTTGGGGGAAATTTCTAAGGCATTGCTATTATACAAATAAAATTAACTGAGACAAAAATATATTTAGACGTTGTCATGCGGATATTCGCATAAATAGATATTCATGTAAAAAAATTAAAGCATACATTTCAATCTCTTTATTAATATTAAATTCAAAACCTAAAACGACCCCCGACCGATCTTCCGACCGATTCATAATCTGTTCATTGAGACCATTTCGATGAGCCTAAACTCGACATCTCTGCTGTAAGTTGGTCAAGAAGAAGAGTATTCTGAAGATTCTAGATGTCCCAGCATCAGGTCAACGCTACCAAGTTCGTACAATATCGTTGAAGTAAAAGGATACCGAATTCCGAATTGATCAGAACTACAATATTTTATTTCATAGCGTCATAATCTAGAAAAATGCTCTAGTCGTCAAACGACTGAATAGGTTTAAAATCGGTTTATCCGTTTGAGCACTACGATGCCCAAGACAGACACACAGATATACACGTCATACTTATAACACCCCTTCTCTTTGCGTCGAGGGTTTAAAGTTCACTCACTTAGTACCCAACGAATAATATCGTTTAAAAACTAAAAAACAACCGACTTCAATGCCGCGCTATTCATTTTCAGTACCAATTTTGAGATGTTTATCTCAATATCTCTGGAGATACTTATCATACCTCGATAAAATTACCATGATACTACACTTGGGATATCTCCTTTCGAACAAAAAAAAAATAATCGAAATCGGTTCATAAACGACGAAGTTATACGCGAACAAACATAAAAATATATATATATATATATATACGGTCGAATTGAGAAACCTCCTCCTTTTTTTGAAGTCGGTTAAAAACGGCAAGGTTTTAATAACAAAAATATCTAGCTCTAATCTCTAATATAATGTTATATATGTATAATAATAATAATAATATATGTTTTCAGAAATATAAAGCAAAATTATTTTATATTTCGTCCTTGAACTAGTGGTACTTTGACATTATTATTATTTTATTTTATAAATATTATGTGACGATGCCGATACAACTTGATCTTTCTAACCATTTTAAAAGACCCGTTGAAATAGTTGCGCTTTGATTAGGATCTGTAGATAATAGGAGCATTTTATATCAAGGTTCTGCCTGACTTACTACAAAAAAGTAGTTTACCACCAAGGAGAATATCTGCCGCCATAACCTTACGGTGTTTCGGCAGCACCAACCGCAAATAATAAGTTTGTTGTAGTAAATTCACTTTTGTTTTTGTTTTTAAACTACATATTTACGGTTTTCAGATTTATTTCTATATAAGTGCTTCAAATTTCATTATTCTAGATAAATATATAAGATATATATATATATTCTAGATATATAAATAAGTTTTCCTTTTAAAAATATATTTATATATTTAAGTAGTAATTAATATAAAAAATTTAAGAAATTAAGATTTAGTAATATAGAAATTGTTAACAAATTTTGTGCCAGCAGTTGCGGTTATACAAAAATTAAATTTATAGTCAACAAGAAGTACCCCTACTAGGTTTTGATCCCTTGTGAAAAACATGCGAAAACATGCGACATAAACGGTCATATCTTTTGATCGCGTTGTTTTACAGGTTTGATTTTTTCACAGCCGAAAGATAATGTAGACTCAAGTAGTTTAGTAAAAGTTTCAACTTGATAGCTTTACGCATTCCGGAGATAAATGGTCTTGACAGACGGACAGACGGACAACAAAGTGATCATATAAGGGGTAAAGGTAATAAGCTTTTTTTTCCTTTTAAGATACAGAACCATAAAAATGATTCAGTATAGATGTCTGCACTATGTACTATCTACTTAAGATCGCATCATCACATTTAGTTAAACGATCGTCGGCGGCAATGTTTCTAACAAAAAGTCTACCAAAACAAAGCCGTGGTTAACATTCTTAACCTCATCATCAGCCTATGTTAGTCCACTGCTGGACATAGGCCTCTCCAACTGCACGCCACTGAGCACTGTGCACATCCTTAAGGTTACGGCCACACTGCGGCGTCCTGCGATCTGTGGGGCGATCTCAGTACTTTTCAATTGATTTCTAATCGCGTTTGGTGTGAACCAAGTCGGTACAAATACTACTGCGATATCTGATCGCCGCCTAGATCGCGCATGCAGGACGCTGCGGTGTGTCCGCACCTTTAACCTACTTACCTTTTTAGAAGATTTTATAGTGAAAATGTTGCTGGCCTTTACCCCATCGGAGATAAGGTACTTATAAGTTATGTGTATGAAAAAGATAAATTGTTCCTCGGAAGTTTTCCAAGCTTCTTTGTCAGTTTGAAGGAAATTTAATATTTTTCAAAGTTTATGAAAGATGGAAGTTTTATTAATAGTTATATTAGGTATGTACATATGTATATACATAGTTAGTGTGCATATAATTACATACCGAATAACTAACAAATAGCAGAAAGTTATAATTTATTTGTATGTAGGTACCGATCCGATATACCGGTATAACATAATTCCAGTATCATATAAATCGGCACCGACTTAACCCTGATTCAGGTTTATAATCCGGTACCGTGGCACGGACAATAAAACCGCTCGCCGAGAAATCCTGGACGACACAGATAATGAAATAATACAGTGCAAGACAAAATGCTTCTATTGGGTACATCTATTATTCTCTCTGGTGATAAATTATTTCACAACATATCCCAACGTAATATTAATGTGTTAAAATAGTAATGTGTTCTAGCAGCGCTCTCTTTTGCATTTTTTTTAATAAGCTAACAATCAATATGACATGCGCATTACTAGTAGACTTTTTAATCCCTCCAACAAAGCTAAATATGCTTGTGTCTGGAGTGGGTTTACGTCAATAGTGCAATGGGTGGGGATCGAACTCGCGACCCTCAATCGCCAGGCCGACGCTTTAGCCATTAGGCTATTGCCGCTATAATAATACGGTTCTTTAATACTGGCATATAAGTCTTAGGGCAACAGACGCAGTGCATCGTCGCTGAAAATTTTGGCATACTTTCCAGAGTTTTGCGTGCCTCAGTAATTCACAGTATCAAGGCAGACGTCACCACTTACCATAACAAATAATGCATTGCAGTGCATAAGACAGTGCATTTATCAAGTGTTTTTTAAATTGTTGGAAAAAGAACAGAGGGCCCGGTGGCGTAATCGGGAGAACGGTCGGCTTTGATGCCGTGGTACCGAGTTCAAACCGCCGTGTACCAATGGATTTTTCTAATGAAAAATTTATGTGCGCTTCTCACAGTGGCCCTCCGGTGAAGGAAAACATCGTTAAGAAACCAAAAACCCCCGCATGGTGGTAGGACACTATCTAGTGTCCGCCTGGCCAGCTACCACCCTCAAGTTAGAAAATCTGTCACCAAACATCTAATGTGTTCCGGCAGCTATCCTTGAGAGCCAGTTCCCATTCTAGGCCTTGCGTGCTTACCATCTTCGAACGCATCATGACTTACCAACAGGTGAGATAGTGGTCAAAAGCTAGCCTATAACGTATAAAAAAAAAGAACATTCAACGTGATTTACATACGCGATGTTGATATCGACAGCTTAAGTGATTTGTGCAGAACTAAACCTACACTTTGAAATAATCTAGAGATATTTACAGCACAATTTTAGTACGATATAAATATTTGGACATCTACAGAGGATGGATGAAGAAAGATTGACGAAACAGATTTATGAGACGAGTGTAAATGGGCCAGTTGGTAGAGGCCGACCTAGGCGAACGTATCACGACCAGATCGGAGACGTTTTAAAGAAAGGCCAAGTCAAAAGTACCTATAACCGGCGAGCATGTATGAAGGCGATCATGAAAGTGGAAGAAGCGAGGGAGGTGTGTCGGGATCGTAGCATAAGGAAAGAAGTAGTCTCTGCCTACCTCAACGGGAAAAAGGCGTGATTATATGTATGTATGCATGTATGTATAAAAATTCTATAACTGGTGAGTTTTCTTGTCCGGCACTACACGGCCCTATCTGGGGCACTCGTACAAAAAGAGTTGCCATCCAACTCGAATCTCGTATATTGAGTTGGGCGAGTGCGCCTGACAGCTGATGGAAAGGCTTATGTTCACTTTTACATGTGATTTTACTGGATATTTAGAAGACATTTTAATGTGATTTATGAGAAATATGCTGTGTATTTTTTTTATTCGTAGTGTGTAACATAGCTTTGTTTTTTTTATAACTTACAAGCTAACGTTTGACCACTATCTCGCCTGGTGGTAAGCGATAATGTGGTCGAAGATGGCCTAGCCTAGCGTGTTAACACAGCCCTTGAAAGACGGATTATCTAGAATCTAGAGAATCTAGAATACTACGACTGCGCTGCCGGAACACCGTAAGGTTATGATATATTATTATGATAAAGTCTCTACAAAAAGCTTGTGTTAAAAAAAAAATTAAGAGGAAACGCAGGGTGCACTTTTCCATACAAATGTATTTCCTCGTTTCCTCCCTGGAAACTGATTCTATAGAAAAATGTGATTCTACCAAAAATCGCTATCTATATCACGAAGGTATTGGCGGCAGATTTTCTCCTTGGTGGTCAGCTACTTTTTGGTAGCTTGTCAGATGGAATATCTTTATAATATATCTACCATCTGTGAACCTTTTATAGTTATTTTTCGTCTGTCAGTGAATTATAGCATAAATGTGAACAATAATTCATAGGTTTTGTGCAAAACGAACTTGAATATATCAGATTGTTTTACATTTCATAAAAAAAAAATAAGCAACAAAATAAAAAAAATACCAAAAATAATGCAATTCAATAACATATTTTCACTCACTTTATCGGCAACAAAAATCGTAAATATGTCGTCATATCGGCGAGCCATTAGCAAAAACAAACAACTGAACAAAACAACTCAGAGCTCATTATTTATTAAAATACAAACAACAACAAAACAATGGCTATCCATGTAAATACAATACAATTTAACTGAACGTTCCATTTCGCAGTGGCAGTGGTAATTAGTGGTAGTGAGAGCACAGTACTGTAGGTAATATTTATATGTAAGTATAATTATATATGTCGGTAATAATCATGCTCGCACTGTCGCGTTTTGAAATACCTAAAATCAACTTATCACTTGTCAAGTTTGAGGGCCCGGTGGCGTAATCGGGACAACGGTCGGCTTTGATGGACCAATAGATTTTTCTATCGAAAAATGTATGTGCGCTTTTCCCAGTGGCCTTCCGATGAAGGAAAAACATCGGTAAGAAACCAACACCCCCGCATGGTGGTAAGACACTATCTAGTGTCCGCTTGGCCAGCTACCACCCTCAACTTAAAAAATCTGTCACCAAACATCTAATGTGTTCCGGCAGATATCCTTGAAAGCCAGTTCCCATTCTAGGCCTAGCGTGCTAGATGTGATTCATTAATTGAGGTACCATACTGAAACAAATATTTCATATTAAAGATATTATTATGATATAAATATTAGATTGTTTAATAATTTATGATCGTACAAAACGAAAAAACCGACTTCACATGCCGCGATAGTCAAAGTAGCCAGTAGCCAGTATCATGTCATCAAGGTATACAACTGAGTTTGAGATTTTTATTTCCATTTCTCCAGAGATGATTATCAGATCTCGATAAAATTGAATGGGACCACACGGGAGGCAAAACCTCCCAAGCAAAAAATATTTTTTCGAATCGGTTAAGATTTGACGGAGTTCTGAGGTAACAAACATACAAAAAAAATTGTTAAATAAATTTTAATTTTAAATCATTATACATTTATTTTGTTATTAAAATTAAACTAAGCGTCTTAACTTAATTATTATCTACACAAAATCCCGGCAACTAAGCACAAAATGCATTGGGCTGGCAAGTTCAAATATTCGGCAAAACTTAACCATCACAAACTTACTAATTTGCAATGCTTCGGTTAGTTTGCGATTGCGGGGCGAAGCCGTGGGGAATAGTTAACTACATTATTTATGGTATGAGCCTATAGTTGAATGACTGTTAAATTTCTGTTAGTTTGGTAACTTTTTATTGACTTTTAGATTAAGTTATCTATACTCACTAAACCTTAAAGTTTTGAGCCCCAATGGCACTAAAGATAGAGAGCTTGACTGCTAAGCGAGAGGTCACCGGTTCTAACTCTAGCACGGGTGTTCTTTTACAGTTTGTAGGAGCATAATGTTCCGCTTGAATTGCTGAAAAAAAGTAGCTTACCACCATCAAGGAGAAAATCGGTCGGAATCGGAGAGAAACGGTGCTCCGGCAGCACTCAGCCCTTGAGAGTCTTGGCTTAGCATGTTCACCATCTTCGACCATACCATCGCTTACCACCGGGCCAGATAGTGGTTAACGCTATTCTATAAGACAAATATTATTTAAAAAAAAATGTGTATTGTATAAGAATAAAATGTATTTGAAGTTAAATATATGAGCCAGACCGTATGCTTTTCATACAATATGGGTAAATCCTGACAATAAGTGATGAATATGACATATTTAAATCCTTTCTATCTTAAAATAAAGTATGCAAGGCCCATCGTGATGATGATGAGTAGAGTTAATAAGACACGCAACTAATGACAAGATTTGACATCAAACGAGTAAATAGTAGAAATAGTATCGATACATAAAAGTCCTTAAAGTACGGACACACCGCGGCGACCTGCGATCGGCAGGCGCGATCTCAGCACTTTCAATTGTTTTCTGATCGCGTTTGGTGTGAACCAGTCGGAACAAATACTACTGCGCTATCTGATCGCCGCCTAGATTGTGCACGCAGGACGCTGCGGTGTGTCCGTATCTTTAATTTTAAGAGGGAACGCGAGATGCACTTTTCCATACAAATGTATACCACGTTTCCTCCCTGGAGAATGCTTCTAGACCAAAATTTGTTTCTACAAAAAATCAAGGCAAAACCAATTGCAAAAAGAAATATAAGCCTTATCTCCTTTTTAAGCTTTTTGAAGGGTCATATTTCTATTTGCAATTGGCTGATCAACAAAAGAAAATGATAGTGGCGTAGCTACAGCAGAACTTGATTTTTTATAGAAACAAATTTGGCTCTAAAAGCATTTTCCAGGGAGGAAACGGGGGAGTTCGAAAAGTGCACCCCGCGTTCTTCTTAATCTAGGATTAAAGGCGTCAACAGCTGCTCCAACACGATGATAATAAGCTGATGGCCTACAGCTACGAAGCTGCGTGGATGCTACGAGTCTACGTGCGGCTACGTTTATCAGGGTGCGTAGCTTTCTATTGCTACCTTCAAATAATTAACTTGGGCAATTAGTCTCTATAGAAATTAGGACTGTTGTGTTTATAACTACACTTGCTACCCGCAAGCGTTGATAGTTATAAAGATGACTTACTTATCCAGAATTGCCAATCTATAATTATGTATAATAATGTAAAACGCCCGTGTAATGTTAAATGTCATTGTTGCATTAATCAATCCAATGCTTTAGCATTAGAAAGTCGAAAACTATAGTAAGATAATCCATACTATCTTAACCAGGTATACTATTACTTTTAACAGGTTAAATTGTATTCATTTGCTTGCTCTTTTCAAACAAAAGAAAAGTATTTTCCTTATTTTAGAGACTAGCACGATATATATATCATCATCATCACGATCTCAGGACGGTATCAGTCTACTGCTAAACATTTTTTAATGTTATTATTATAAGATAACAAGACAAGAACACCGCTCGATACTGATGGTAAGCGATGACGTTTACCTATTTCAAAGGTTTCTCTAAAGATACGTCACTGAACCCGATATCCTGTCTAATAAATATAATACTAATAAATAAATATGAACTAACCATTGTAATGTCACTCTGTCTGTTTTTTACTTAATCACGCCTAAACGGACGATCCATTTTTTATGAAATTTAACAAGGAGATACTTTATAGCGTGAGGATCATAATAAGCTACGTTTTGTGAAAATAAAATCATGATCTTTACACATATTTCAATTCAATTCAATTTATTTCATCTTTAACACAGATATTACATAAATAAAACAAAACTTAGCAAATTAGCAACAAATTAGTGAGACTATAAATAACATATTATAATGATTTATTAAGTGTAGCTATACCTAGAGAGAAGATCTAAGATCCACAGAACTCTGTGCTAGCCAAAAAGCCTGTATAGCTGAGAACTGTGCACCCCCAATTAAGTGACAAACATTATGAGCAACTATTGACGGGCTAGTTAAAATATTTAAAAAAAAAAAAACATAACTTAAATAATTCAGATCACACAAGTATTGATTAACAGAGTTTCACAGTGATAAAATTCTTGGTGTACGTGAACGAAATCGCGGTTATCTACTAGTATTTCTATACATCTATAATATTTTTTACAGTCACTGTCATAAACTCCCAACCCCCATGAATGGCAATACTTCTACGGTGAAGCAGGTGATGTAATAAACTTAGCCCAGTTGCGGAGCACCCTCGTGACGTCACGAGACAGACGGTGACAGCTGCCACACCTCGCTTTAATTGAAACTTGCCCTGACTGGCGTCATAGTCAGTAGCAACTTTGTATGGAAATGGAAAATTGGATTGTGGTGATTAGAAACAAAGTTAATAAAACGGGTAAGTGCGAGTTAGACTCGTGCAACGAGGGCAGTTTATACAACTAGGTTAATGTACAAACTTAAAGGTACGGCTACACCGTGACGTCCTGCGATCTGCGGGCGCGATCTCAGTACTTTTTAATTGATTTTTGATCGCGTTTGGTGTAAACCAGTCGGTACAAATACTACTGCGCTATCTGATCGCCGCCTAGATCGCGCACGCATGACGCTGCGGTGTATCCGTACCTTAACTTTGCAGTTCATCTCTAGGGCGATGCCTAAATACGGTTCATGCACCAACTGCAATAATAAGTTTTTTTTTTTACTTTTTTCACTTTTTGTTATTATACTACATATTGACGGTTTTCACATTTTTTCCTTTATAAGTGATGTAAGACCTCGCTTCTTGCCAAATTTCATGATTTGAGGTCAATGGAAGTACCTTATGGGTTTTGATTCCACTGTGAAATCGCAGAATATGCTAAAAATGCGACATAAACGGTCATATCTTTTGATTGCGTTGACTTACAAGTTTAATTTTTTCACACCTAAAATAGACCGTAGACAGGTATTTGATATAAGTTTCAACTTGTTACCTCTACGCGTTCTTGAGAAAAAGGATCGTGACAGACAGACAGACAGACTGACATACAAACGGGCAGACGGATAACAAAGTGATCCTACAAGAGACCTGACACCCAAATCCACTACCAAATGCTAACTCAAAATGATTTAACTATATATTAATAAGCTGTAATCACTCCACAGGAACAAACAACAAAAACTTTAATTTCGAATTTCACACGGACTTCGAAATTTAAATTAATTACCTCCAAAGTTAGCCCCGAGGGGCGTTGGTCGCTAATGAAGTCCGTAATCGGGGTAATTTGGTGACGTCAACAAAGAAAATAAATTAAAATATATAGAAGATCCTTTTAATGTTAGCTTAAGTTAAGTTGATTTACTGTGCCTACCATGCGTGCGTTTCTGAAGATATTTGAATGAATTCGTAGGCACATAATTTTAAGACATGTTGATGGTTTCAAGTAGAGTAACGAAACCTAGAGATAAGATAAACGAGATATATGCTCGTAATGTTAAACTATAATGTCTGTCTAAATTGTCGAATAGTTGCTTTTAAGGTTCAACTACAAACCAAGAAATGAGTTAAAATATATAACAAATTAATTTGACGTACCTACATATTTTATATCTAATGTGTATTGTATGTATCCGCAAAACGCTTACCAGATGGAAAACAATGATTTTTAGTAACGTATAGGCTATCGTTTGACTAACTATATCACTAACCTAATGTAACGCAACGGAGCCCCTGGAGGAGGCCTACCTCTCATTACGTGGATCAAGGGAACCTAGACAAGGGAAACTACAAGAGACGGGTTATAACAAGTTATATTCCTATAGATTCTACCATACTCTACGATACTTATCTTAAATAACACGAGTTTATCACTGCTCTTCTACAAAAATCCTCTATATAGACCTTGTGACGTATATCAATTCATTAGCCAAAGTCTGCATCTTAGCTTGTCGCAGCTCCTCCGGTATGAACATCATTTCTGAACGTAGCTGTTGGTGTGCCTTCGGACCCATGCCGATGGTCAGTTGAGGGTCTATGCCCGCTAGCTGCTGGTCGAATCTGGCTCCGACATCGGTGTCCAGGACGCCAGCATCTATCATGCATCTCATTGAAGGCTCTGGATACAACTTTGTTTTAACGATTTCATCGTAAGAGAGATACGATAGAAGATTTTCTACCATAACCATTGGAAGACCCATCAATTTCATTTTCTCTTGTTGCTTACAGAATCATGTTTTCTACTTTTTTTTATCATTATTCGTACATTTCTTTGTCCAGACTGACTTCTCCATGTAATCCGTCATAGTTTTTCGTTTTTCAAATTTGAAAACGTTCCGTAATAAGAAACATACATTCTTTTCATACAAAAGAGTATGAAAATTATGATATATGAAAAATGCATGAGGTGATTAAAGATATAATGCCACATTAGGGGTAAGCACCGATGCGGTCGAGGATGGTAGCACGCTTTGCCCGAAATGGGTACTGGCTCTCAAGGACAGGGACAGCTGAGGTATTGTCATTGTATTGAATAAAAATGCTGTAGGCATTTACGTGTTTCCTTTGTGTATAACGAGTTACCCATCTGCGCATTATTAAAGTATTATTCTATGTTTTAAAGCATTTTTGAAAGTAGGTCTGATGTAATATTTTACGATGATGTAATATGATATATAGTTTTTAAGTGCTTTAAAGTATTTGTACGTGTAAAATACGTCATAACCTGTGTTCAAAAAGGCTTAAAACTAAAGTATACTCGAGAGCTAATAAGAACTGTATACTGAATAAACTAAAAGTAAAAAATATTTTTAAAAACAAGCTTTTATATTGGGAGAATGAACTAAAATATGAATAATTTAAAATCGTTTAAAAAACTAAAAGAACCACTTCAAACGTCGCGCTAGTCAAAGTAGCCAGTAGACGTAGTAATTATTACATAATCTGTGCCAGTAGTGAGCGGTAAGTTGTCGAGATAAATAAATGCGTCGTAATATAACTAAGAAAGTTTAAAAACTAAAACAACCGACTTCCATGCCCTGCGAGTCAATATCAGTAGCAAGTTTGAGACGTTTATCGTCATATCTCTGGAGATACTTATCAGATCTCGATGAAATTACAATGGGACCACCTCGGAAACGTACCCTACCGATTACAAAAATAATAATTTGAATCAGTTCACAATTGACGGAGTAATCGCGTAACATACACACGAAATAAACATAAAGACGAATTGAGAACCTCCTTCTTTTTTGTGAAGACGGTTAACAAATGTTGATATATTAAAAATTTAAAATCGTGTTAAAAACTAAAAGAACCGACTTCAAAGGTCGCGCTAGTCAAAGTAGCCAGTAGACGCAGTAACTATTATATAATCTGTGCCATAGTAGTACTCTTAAGTAGTAAAACGTCGAGATAAGTAAATGCATAGTAATACAAATGTTGATATATTAAAAACGGCTCTTCCAGTTCGTTAAAATTACAATGGGATCACCTTGGAAACGTACCCTACCCATTAAAAAAGAATCATTCGAATCAGTTTACTATTGACGGAGAAATCGCGTAACATACAAAAAAAAACGTGCTGACGAATTGAGAACCTCCTCCTTTTTTGTAAAGTCGGTTAAAAACTCCTCCGGCGATTTCGTTAAAATTTAAATGGGACTACCTGGGAAGTGTACTCTTCGAAACAAAAAAGAATTTTCCTAATCAGTACAGGCATCATCGAGTAATTAACCGATTACTCGATGATGCCTGTACTGATTTGGCATTTGACATAAAAATAAAAAAAGGTTCCGACGAATTGGGAACATCCTCCTTTTTTGTAAAGTCGGTTAAAAATAAATTCTAGTAAGTATTTGACGTGTAGGTACTACTACAATTAATCAAACCGCTTTTAAAAACAAAGAGCACTTTTTAAAATAATATCTACTCAAAAGTTCCAAATTTTTATTCAGCCGTAAAACGGGCAAAGCGTTTGTGAGCCGCTGTATTACTTAAAAACTCGTTGAATTACTTCGAAACGAGCATGAATATACCAAAGTTTCGCACCGTAACAACACCTGTAATTACAAGCGCTTAAAGCACTTTAATTCATAACGCTCATTCGCTTTACCTGCTAACAACTTTACACCTCCGGTGATTCATCTCTAATGGGCTTTACGAGCCCTGTTTCTTGAAATCCCTCGGGCTACATAGTAAACATGTCGTTTAGGCCTGCTACGCTTGCTTGGGTCCAAACAACGTTATATTTGTTAGTATAACTTAATCTCAGTAATACAGAGACTAGCGTTTATTTATCTCGCTGACCTGACAGACTTTCTGTCCAAACTTCTTGAATCTATATATAAAAGCGCTATTAGTTTAATCGTATTTTCAAATTGTTCAGACATCTTTTCTAATTTTTGTAAGAGTATACAGCCATATTTGGACAAGGGACACAAGACAATGATTCAAAATTTTTCATATAGATTTTTAATATAGCTTGGCAGCCATTAGACTATGCTAATCCTTGATAAGCTAGGCTTTACTTTAGCTATTCGACAATTACATGACTTTATTTATGTAAGTAAATTCACACGTAGTTTCACTAGAGTACTCTTGTATACTACGATAATCTAATAAGATTTTCTTACCTGTAATGCTGAGAACCTTTTCTTCTCAAAAAACAAGCTTAAAAATCTTGCAGCCTAAATTTCCATTGTACTGACATATAAATACATTATAATTTAATAATTTATGACAACAATCAACAATACATAATACTCTAAATTCAACTGTCCTACCATTTACCATTACAGAGTTTCGGTTCCTACAGCCCGGTTCAATCATCAGGTCGGCTCGATGGGATCATATTGTTGCATTGTCACATTTGTCACCAAAGAAACCCAAGTTCATCAAATTTGAGTCCGAACTTATGTCAGGAAGTGGTTCTAATTTAGCATCTGAATTTGATCAACAAAAACATACTACATAGCAAGTTAAATAAAAGCTTGTAAATACAAAACAACGTTCAAATAAAATGACTTATTCAGCACACAAAACACAAATCCACCTGTCTGTGTGACAGAGTATAAAAACAGTGGGGGATATCGCTCGTGAAAAATGCACCCAAATTCTGTTATCAGGTGACAGCAGGCGGTCACAGGCCGTTTCCAGTCCACATTTAAGCGGAAAACTCTGTGTGAGTTTTGAACGGAAAAATTTATTCGGAGAAAAAATATGTGTCTACCTTATGTAGGTGTCTACGAACGTGAAATTCATATATTTTTAACAGACTTTAAAAAAAGGGGGAGCTTCTATGTTCCACTGTATACATTTTTTTTTTGAAGTGAAACTTCCTTAGGCGCACTGGAGTAAAATGTATCTTAGCGTCACCCTAAGTACTAACTCACTAGCGTAAATCTAAATTGTCAATCAATCTGAAGGAAGTTTCACACTTAACGCGTAGCTTTCTATTCACTTCCGGTTTTAGACTTTTCAGAACACTAAGGCTGAGTTGCACCATCTTACTTTAACTATAACAAACGTCAAAAATCTGTCAAAATCCATATAAAATCACCGGTTACTAGTTATAGTTACGGTTAAAGTAAGATGGTGCAACTCAGCCTAAGTTCACCATTTTGTGTGAAATAAAAGCATTAATTCCTTCATAAAACGGACTTACACTTATCACTGCATTAAGCAACATAAAACTGCAACGTTGCATTTCTAATTTAATTGGCAATTAGACAGAGAAGCATGCCAAACTCTCCGCTTTTACATCGAATAGTATTATAATTGAATATTTACTCTGAGAGCTGTTACTTGCAGTTCCGACTGGAGTTAACTGGTTTTAATTGGATTTCAGGCAACAAGGTGCCTAAAAATCATTGGATGTAATGTTTCAAGCTGATCAAATGTGACCGTAAATAGGAAACCGAACATAGAGATTTGTATCGCATGAGTCAATTGTCTTATATCCGTATAACCGGTTAATTAAAGCAGATTATGATAATGTCTCGTCATTTTATTGCTAAGTTTTTCATCACCAGCCACTTATTGTTAACTGCTGAACGGTCTCTCCTAATTATGTACAAACAAATACAAGTACAAATTAGTTCCCATAAAATGTATATTGTTACTTGGAATAAATATATACGAAAATATTCACACTACTGAGTTTAGTCTACAGCTCATTGCATCCAATTTCTGCTTGCCGCTTTCTGTTTCACCTGGTCACAGGGTGTCCTGCGCTACTCCCGGTCTACGCGTTTCCACTCAAGAACTCCAGTGGTTGTCTGGTCTTCGACAAAATCGACAAGCCCTTTGCTACTTCAGCCTAATCATTGTTTGAGCTGTCAAGTAAGTGTTTGTATATCCTAAATAAAAAGTATTACGTGAACGTATCGTCTATTCATTATTCCGTGGTATCGTTCAAATAAAAATTGGGTAATCAATAAAATTTCAAGCCAGTACACACTAAAACAATAAAATTATTCAGATTCAGATTTTTATTCGCTTTATTTTTATTATAAAAATAGTGCGTTACATTGGAAACATTCTTTCAAATTAAGCATTTGCTTGTGATGTAAATACCACAACAAACATGGAAATGCCCGAAACATGTCTCAGGTGTACAATTTTCTTTAGAAAGCAGTAAAATAAGTTAGTTGACATTTTTAATCGACTTATGACGTTCCACTGTTTTTGATATTTTTCCTATACAATCAAACGTCGAAAAAACCTTGCAAGCTCTAGGTAGGGCGTAACTTTTTTCTTTTCAAAGAAAAAACTTTTACCAAATTCGGCGTTTGAATACATTGGTGAATTTTAACCTTAGTAGGTATATAACGCGGTTGGCAACAGAATTTTGAAGATAGTTACGTCACAGACTCACGGATAAAATATGATGACACAGCAAATCCAAGAATTCTAAGTACCTATGTAATTTGGGTCGAGAAGGATTTCGACTGGGATTTCAAATATGTCGGGAACTAGTCGGGAAATTTCGGCATACACGTTAGCATTGAATAAACTATAACATGAGTAATCTGAATAATTTTGGAGCACAACTCAATATAATATTCTATATTTATCAACCGACATCAAAAAAGAGGAGGTTCTCTATTCTACTGTACTTTTTTTTTGTTGTAAGTTTGTTACGAGATTACTCTGCCGATTGAGAACGGATTTGAATGATTCTTTGTTATTTAGTAGGGTTCATCTCCACAATTATTCCATTTAAATTTTATCGACATCTGATAAGCATCTCCAGAGATATGATGATAAGCATCTCAAACATGCTACTGACACTCACACGCGTGGCTAGGGAAGTCGGTTCTTTAATTTTATAAGCGATACAATTTTTTTCCATAGTGTGTCTACTCTCTCAGTATCTAACTCACGGCTCGTAAAACAATAACAGCCATGGTTCAACAGCACCAGAACACCAGTTAATCACTTGATGCCGTCGATCAATCACTTCGGTAGATTCCGCCCCGGCTCGTCCATCATCGTTACACAAGCGACTCATTGTGTACACTGATTAACTGGACACAAGTATTGATACGGTTAAAATTATAATCATGATTGGATAGACTTACATTAAAGTATCGTTCCTAAATTGTGTACCAATGTATTGTGTATGCGAGAGAAAATGCACACACAATGTTAAGGTATGAAGATGTCCATAACCATAATACAAGGCATAAAAACCGTTTAGTTTCGTGGCATACAAGACTGGCAAAGATCAAAAAGAGTTTTTACTGTTATAGCGTAATATTTTATAATAATGTTACATCGCGTCGTCGAGTCGCGATGTTTCGCCAAGCTTCTCGAACAAAAATACCGTGGGAAAGAATAGACTAATTAGGGGCTATAAACACCCGACCCGACCGTCATAAAAGTTAACCTTCCGGGAATTCAGACCCTAGTCAATGTACCTAGTTTTGTAGTTAAGATTGAACCTTATTCATAAGTAGTTAGAGATCAAATTAGCATGTATGGTAAAGTTGTTTACGTCAGATGCTCAAAGGAAAGCCGCCCCTTTTGTTTGTGATTGTTATTGCTTTGTTTTGAACGTCTTTTGTCTATTGTTTCGAGTCAATACTGGAAAGTTCTGTAGAAATATTCTCGTCCTATATAAGACGTTGAAACCGCGGCTTGAGTCAGTCTTTTCTCTGGAAGCGACAGTGTAACTATCTAAGCGCGAATAGCGACCAAGTGATCGTTAAGTGTTATCAGTGAACTAGTGTTGTGAACTGTGAACAGTGAAATCAGTGATTGTGATTACCAACGACCTCAGTGCGTGTTAACGGACTTTTGATAATTGTGCAAGACGATTTGGACAGCTACTGAGGAACATTGTGAAACCTAGTGTTCAGTGGAAATAAACGTTCATCTCATCGGATTGGCATTTTAATACCACCCCGCACGTAACAATAAAATCCCAAAATCAGTCAAAAATATTAATGAAAAGGATTTCTATAGTATTGTTAAAAATGTCTCATACAGAAAAGTTACTATAGAATCCAAGAAGCCTTAGAAGACAAGACCTTATTTTGTACCTAATTGAAATTATATATCATTACTAGAAGTGTCCCGCGGCTTCGCCCGCATTAAAAACTTCTTTTATTGACTTAAAACTTTTCTTTTGTAAAAACTATTCTATCAATAAAGACATTAAAAAAAGAATTAGCCAAATCGGTTCACCCGATTTCATCTTATCGCGTGACTAAGGCAATTCGGGATTCATATTTATAAAACCCGAAAAACCCTAAGTTTCAGACTTTGTTGCCTACCCCATTTCGAAAAATCCTACAACACGTACTTTACGTACTTCACGTCTCATCTTGTTTCGCCATACAAACTATGATTCCCCGTTCCGTATCCGGGAGGAATATTTAGAAAATCTTTTCTGAGCGGATACCTACGTCATAATAACTTCTGCATTCTAAATTTCAGCGCAATCTGAAACAATATTGATTTTTAGACTTTGTTACCCCAGTTTATCCTGTTAGGGTGGCATTTTGAAAAAGTCTGAAACTCGTATTTACTTATTTATTTACAGAAGTACTTGTGTGAAATATCGAATAAAATGACTATCCA
Organism: Cabera pusaria; assembly: GCA_954871355.1. NCBI lineage: Eukaryota > Metazoa > Arthropoda > Insecta > Lepidoptera > Geometridae > Cabera > Cabera pusaria. The sequence goes on from OX940897.1 coordinate 4,741,451, forward strand.
AACTTTGAACCTCCGCTTCATCCCCTTGAAGAGTGAATTTTGAAAAATTATTTTTTTTAAATTTCAGCGCAATCCGAAACAATATTGATTTCAGACTTTGTTACCCCTCTTCACCCTTTTAGGGGTGGATTTTCGAAAGAGCATGAAACACGTATTTACTTACTTAAGTACCTGTATTAAGATTCAAATATAAAAGACTATCTAATCTTGTTTCTCCATACAAACTTTGAACACCCGTTTCATCCCCTTCAGGGGTGAATTTTGGAAAATACTTTCTCGGAGGGAACTAACTTCGTAATAACTATCTGCATGCCAAATTTCAGCGCAATCCGAAACAATATTGATTTTCACACTTTGTTACCCCATTTCACCCTCTTAGGGGAGTAATTAAAAAAAAACCTGAAACACGTATTTACTTATTTTTTTACTGGAGCACTTGTATGAAGTTTCGAATAGAAAATACTATCTAATCATGTTTCTCCATACAAACTGAACCCCGTTTCATCCCTTTCAGGGGTGAATTTTGAAAATCCTTTCTCAGAGGGCACTTACGTTGTAATAACTATCTGCGTGCCAAATTTCAGCGCAATCCGAAACAATATTTATTTTCACACTTTGTTACCCCATTTCCCCTCTTAGGGGTAGAATTTCAAAAAAACCTGAAACACGTATTTACTTATTTTTGTACTGAAGCACTTTTATGAAGTTTCGAATAGAAAAGACTATCTAATCTTGTTTCTCCATACAAACTTTGAACCCCCATTTCATCCCCTTAAGGAGTGAATTTTGAAAAATCCTTTCTTAGTACACCCCTACGTACTAAGACAAATATACCCTCCAAATTTCAAGTCTCTACGACCAGCGGTTTAGGTTGTGCGTTGTCTGTCAGTGAGTCAGTCAGTCAGTCAGTCAGTATGTCAGGACAAAAATTCTTATAGTATTAGATTATGACATTATTTACAATCTTGACATGCGATTTGTATTACTATAAAGACATATTTTAATATTACATATAGATATTTGACAGACAATACATTTGCAGGTACTAATTTTGATTAAGATGACTATTACTCTGTATTAAACATTTTAATACATTTAAATCATGGATTAAATATTAAGCGGATGTGGCATTTAAATAATAATATGAGAAGGATAAAACTATACAATCACTAGTATGAGAGAGCGAGATGAACAACCATTTTTTATCCCTTACTTGCGTATGCGATTAAACTGGATCCAGCAATATTTGGAAACAAGTTCTAGTGCACCCATTGGCTCTCACCCGCTGTCATGTTTAACCCGACCAAATTACGTTGTTCATTTTATCTTATAGCTGGCATATGTATCACGTGTTCATCATTTTAGTCGGCTTATATCTCTATAGCTATTTCATTCGCATACGCTAATGTTTACTCTACATTATTATATACTTTCTCTATGACTTGAATATTGTTATGTGACATATCTAAGTGCATTGTATGATGTCTATGGATGAAAAATAAATGAAATGAAATTGTGAAACATAACATAACATTACAGGTAGTTTACAAAACGAAAAATACCGAATTTAAATCCCGCACTTGTTATAAAGTAATATATAATATATAAATAATATATATATATATTTTATATAATATCATTCAAATGCCGCACTAGTTATTTTCAGTACTAAGTTTGAGGTGTTTATCTCCATATGTCTGGAGATACCTATCAAATCTCAATTAAATTACAATAAGACCACCTAGGAAATGTGCCCTACTAATTAAAAAATAATCATTGGAATCGGTTAACAATAATTATTGGAGTAATCGCGTAACATACATACAAAAATAAAAATAACAATATATACAATAAAACAGACGAATTAAGAACCTCCTCCTTTTTGGAAGTCGGTTAAAAGTAAAAATAGAAGAGAATAACTCCATATTGTATACCAAAAGTAAAAGTAGAAAAGAATAACTCCATATTGTATACCAAAAGTAGAAAAGAATAACTCCATATTGTATACCAAAAGTTAAAGTAGAAGAGAATAACTCCATATTGTATACCAAAAGTAAAAGTAGAAGAGAATAACTCCATATTGTATACCAAAAGTAGAAAAGAATAACTCCATATTGTATACCAAAAGTAAAAGTAGAAGAGAATAACTCCATATTATATACCAAAAATAGAAGAGAATAACTCCATATTGTATACCAAAAGTAAAAGTAGAAGAGAATAACTCCATATTGTATACCAAAAGTAAAAGTAGAAGAGAATAACTCCATATTGTATACCAAAAGTAGAAAAGAATAACTCCATATTGTATACCAAAAGTAAAAGTAGAAGAGAATAACTCCATATTGTATACCAAAAGTAAAAGTAGAAGAGAATAACTCCATATTGTATACCAAAAGTAGAAAAGAATAACTCCATATTGTATACCAAAAGTTAAAGTAGAAGAGAATAACTCCATATTGTATACCAAAAGTAAAAGTAGAAGAGAATAACTCCATATTGTATACCAAAAGTAGAAAAGAATAACTCCATATTGTATACCAAAAGTAGAAGAGAATAACTCCATATTGTATACCAAAAGTAAAAGTAGAAGAGAATAACTCCATATTGTATACCAAAAGTAGAAAAGAATAACTCCATATTGTATACCAAAAGTAAAAGTAGAAGAGAATAACTCCATATTGTATACCAAAAGTAAAAGTAGAAGAGAATAACTCCATATTGTATACCAAAAGTAGAAGAGAATAACTCCATATTGTATACCAAAAGTAAAAGTAGAAGAGAATAACTCCATATTGTATACCAAAAGTAAAAGTAGAAGAGAATAACTCCATATTGTATACCAAAAGGAACCTTGTACAGCGATAGCCAGTATTATGGATTAGGCTTTAGGGTACTTTTTAACGCGGGCGAAGCCGCGGGAAACAGCTAGTAATTTATAAATTATATAAACAACTCTAATGTTAAACTAGGGGTGGTAGATGTGGTGGTAGCATCTATACATTGATATCCATGCATCTTGTCATCGCAAACGTCTAATAGAGGGAGACGCAGGTAGACAGTTATAAAACTGCATCTATTTTTACCCACGACGGAACGGAGACTCTACATGCGTTTGGGGTGAGAGGATGTTTGTTTGTTTGTTTCTGTGTGCAAATCCGTGTTGCAATTTTTTCCAAAACTACCAGTTCAATTTTGATGCAGTTTTCAGTTATGGGTTCGGGTGTAATTGGGCATGTTTTTAGATAGGTGTTACGGTGACAACTCACCAGGAGGCGCTGCAGTAATCATTTGTTTGTGCGAATCGATGTCACCATTTTTCTTCAAATCGACTAGTCCGATTTTGATGCAGTTTTCCGTTATAGGTTCGTGTTTGATTGGTGCATGTTCTTAAATAGGTGTTACGGGGTCAACTCACCAGGGGGCGCTGCAGTAAACATTTGTTTGTGCAAATCCATGTTGCCATTTTTCTCCAAAACTGGTTCGATTTTTTCTCTTAACGGTTCATAATTAATCTGTGGTGGTTCTTAGATTTATGACGTTAATTTTTTAAAGGACAATGTCGTGGGTGTTTATTCAAAATCTTAATTTTGTTACTTGTCTTCACGACAACTATCGCCTGAAATTTGCGACGACTAGATGCATCGCTAAGGGCTTCCACTCTAACGCCATAACTCTGCAAAAGTTTCTTTGGAAATATCGATTATAAACTTTAAACAAAGAACCGTCTTTACATGCTACGCCTAGCGCTTTCAGTTGTTGTTCTGAGGTGTTTCGCCCCCAACATCCAATACTTATCTAATTATGCAATAATAAATGCATTATTCTAGTTTCACTCTCCCTAATTTTATAATTGGTTAACCGGGGAAACTTAGAGGTGTCACCGCTTTATGATGGTTATTCCTTCTACCCGCACGAAGCGATTTGCTTCTTTTATCATATGCACTGCCAAAGATGGAATTTCCTATCTGAGTCTGTATTTTCGGTTACAATTTTGGGAGTGTTCAAGTCGCGAGTGGATAGGTGTATCTTCTACGTCTTTGATCACATCATCAGCATCAACTTTTTTATCATAAGAAAATATCCTACGGCTCTAAGACATAAGCTACCCTCAAGCTTGAAATAAATCTCTGTAAGATATTTTTCCTATCATTTCCTTCCGACACTCAACTTCAGTTATTGATAGCCTTTTCAACGTTACAGTAAAGTGTACTGAGTAACCTTTTCAAGGAATGAGAAAAGTCTTCGAACGGGCTTCGTAAACGGTAGTGAGTGAAATAAAATTCGTGATCCCAATCAAAAGAGGAATGGTTTCGTCAATTTGCATACATAAATAATGCGAAGGATTTACGTCCTAGTACTAAAAAGAGGTATTTCTTACAACATCTTACTATATGACATTTTATTACAACCTTTTGGAACTGCAACACGGAAAGTAGATGTTTTGTTTTATTATTTGGTTCAATCACATACCTAAGATTCACTACGTAAGTAAATATTTAGGTCTGTGGGTTCAATAGCCTCTCCATACGAGTCCAACTTGCTCTTAACCAGGTCTCCTTGATGTCCCTTCGACCGATTTTCCATTTCTATTAGAACTCTTTGATATGTTTTTGCATAACCGACATATTCGATTACTGCTAAATTATCGGATGCATCGATTGTTTAATGATGAATATGTCGCAGCTAACCAGCTTAATTAACCGTTCAATCAACAGCCTAGCCTCTTTACTTTTAACTAGCGGCCTGCAGCCAACTAGCTTAATTAGCCGTTTAATCAACAGCCTACCGTCTTTACTTTTAACTAGCGGCCTGAATGATATTCAACCCAAATATCCCCGCTAGAGGTCATGTCACACCTTTTCTTAACAACCACTACGCTTTGAAAATGAAATCTCGACGTAAACTCCACCTCGCGTCCCTTCTTTTCGGGATTCTTAATTACGGACAACCGTCATACTTATGTGATAGGCTCATCTGGAGATCTCAGAGAAGGTCGTGTCCCATAAGACAGGTCTCACAGCAGCTCTCCACACCGCATCATCACTCAGCCGGTTTTAGGGGCTCTTTCCGCTACTCCGCTACCAGGTGCTGGAATAACATCCCTCCTCCGATAAGGAGTACTAAAACTTTAAGTTCTTTCAAGTTTAAGTTAAAGCAGTACCTGATAGTTGAGCAGCGGAAAAATGCTGATGTAAATAAAGATATGTCGATCATATAAGACATATACAATATATTCTCGCTCATCTTAATAATTTTATTTATTTAGTGCTGCCTTCCAAATGACCCAGCTATTCCTTTCTAAATTAAAAGCCTCCAAATGTTGTTCCTTTCCTAATTAACCTAAAATACATATTTATAAGTTTTATTATATTTTTTCGCTCCGACGTATAAATTTTTATACATATATTTAGTATCTAATATCTATATTTAATATTATTAAATATATTTATATTTAATGTCTATCTAAGCGTACCTTTTTTTATCTATGTATCAATTTATTATTTATTTTTATTATTGTATTTATAAATATTTCGGATTTTTTTTCATCACCCGCAGGCTTGTCTGAAAATCAGCGTCCAGGTGTAAATCCAGACATAATGTGCTGAGACAAGCCTTTTTGACACCTCACATTGTTTCTTGTTTTTTCTCGTTTCATTGTTTTAGTAAGTATTTTAATGTGTTATGTCAAATAAATAATTTTTCTTTCTTTCTTTCTAACCGTAGTAGCGTTTGTTACAACATTCAATAAACTGGCTTAGTCTGACACTAAGACAACACACTAGAGAACAGTGATCACCGCGTGACGTGCGCGGACGAACGTAGCCAGAATCGACGCCATGGCGTTTCAATGAACCTTCATTATTTATTTTTCATTAAGGTCTTCTGTGCTACAGAATACCTTTAAATAGCTGAATATCGTTGAGGCCGCTAGTGGAACGGCGCTGTTTAGTTAGTAGTAGTTAGTAAAGAGGCTAGGCTGTTGATTGAACGGCAAATTAAGCTAGTTGGCTGCGACATATATGTATATCAAGGCATAATTTTATTGCAATATTAATGTAAATTCAATTTCGAATAACTTCACCATAAAGATTTAATCAATATATAAATAAGTCTATATCTTTTATAAATATGTATCTAAAATGTCATAGCAAACTAAATGTACCCGAAGTAAGTGTATTTGCGAAATCTATTTTAAAAATATGTCTGTATACAATCAGAAAGTTCTCTCAAGCTCGTCTTGAAAGCAAGTTCTTAAAGTCTCAACTAAATGTAGTTTTCTTTGACTAGACTAGATTATCCTTAATCTTTGAAAGAGATAACCTGTTTCCAGAACTGTTTGACAGTCTAGACGTGAAAGAGGTGTCGTTTAAGATACTCGTATCAGTCAGATGTTACTAAGTTTCAACTTAAGGCTCCAGCGACAACGGCTTCCGAATGTATGGGTAAATTGGATTTTTTATTAGGACTTCTGTTAATCCATCTGCAGCGGTACCACAACTTTTTCAATTTTAATGTGAAATATAAACGTGTTGCAGTTTATAGGGAAAAGTATCCATTAAAATTACAGATTATGTAAGATTCAACATAATAAATATATAAGTAACTTAAATAGAGCGATAGCAATAAAGTAGTAAAGTAGAGAGATAGCAGTAGCAATCAGTTTAAGAAAGTCCGCACTGGTCATTGCGATCTGACCGCATGACCTCACCACTACTGGGGAAGAGCGACGGACTCGCTCAAAACTTACGTCTAGAAAATTCGACTAAAGGTACGTGAGTACTGACGGTATATAACAGCAATAATAAAAATAATTTTAGGCGCATGTAATAAGGCAAGCAAACTACCTACCTGCTTACTTCAGAACACGATCTGTCTACGTATATTGTTAGTTAAAAATATTAATAATTGTAGGTTTAGAAAATCAGGGGAATCAGGGGAAAAATTATGCACCAAAAATGCGTGAAAATTCGATTCGTTGTGATTTTTGTTGTATGAAAGCATTGTGGAGTAAACCTTGTCTGGATATTTTGTACTATCATTCAAATTAAAATATTCCGTATGACAGCAAAGTTCACGGGATGTGCTGAAATATAAAATAATTTTGATAGTACATTTGTATACTTAGTTGTCTTTTGGTCGCAGGCATCTTAATATACATAACCTCGGGGCTTTGTAACTTGGTCGATATCTTCATAATGCCATAAGGATGGAAGGTTGTGACGCTAATTTGGGAAGTTTCAGAGGAGTTCCGTAGTAATATTATTGATTTTGTACAATTATCTGTAAGGATGAGTAGCTTTGTGATTCTTATTTGATTGACTAACAATTTTAATTAATGTGTAAGTAAATCATTGAAATATTGTTTACTTAATGTTTTTGATTTATGATGATATATTTGAGATAAGGCTTGGAGCACGTACATTGCAGCGTAATCGCCGTATCTGCGAGTCGTCCACGCACTTTCGTCTCTCTAGAAGCGCCAAGCCAAGAGGCCACATTAAAATAAGAGAGAACTATACAAACTTATTTTGTGAGCTATTGAGAATCAAGCTTACGACATTGACATAAGGTTCTTAATGTTGAACATTCGCCGTTTCTCCAGGTAAGGCACTTCTAACACCAACGATTAGCAAGTTCTACGATAACTACTACGAGTTGGCGATGAACGAGAAGCGAGTGCAGAGTTCCGTTAGTTTTGACGCTGGGCTATAAGGCGCTATTCTATTGCCATCGCTCGTGCGATGATGCGATGCGATTTCATCGTGCGATAAAATTCATCATCATTTCATCGCATGATCTTACGAGCTTCAATAGGACATTCATTGGATATAAGTATGATTGAACGCACGGCTGCACGATCATTTTATCGGACGCACGCATAATTCTGCGAGCAATGGCAATAAGACAGCACCTATAAGTGAGTGCGTGAATGCGTCGGGCGATTACTCGCACCACTTGCAGTTGTAGGGTAGAATTACCGCTGGTTGGTCTTTCAGCGAACATTCTGACTGCCAAGCGAGCATTGCTCATGTATGCTCAATATTATGTTTGGTAGCTCTGGTTGCTGCGACACACTAATTGAAAGAGAGTTTTTGGCTACTACCTTCACGTTGGAAAATCTGTCACCAACATCTAATGTGTTCCGACAGCTATCTTTGGAAGTCAATTCCCATTCTAGGCCCAGTGTGCTACCATCCTCGACCGCATCATCACTTACCAACAGCTGAGATAGTAGTCAAATGAATAGATAGAAATATAGATATTACAAAATATAAAAGGTAAGAAAATTAATTTAATACTTAACACTTGGAAATGACTTATTCTCGTCAGTAAAGACACTTCTCTTTCTAATTAAAATAGCCGTAATTTTTCGTCTCAGTAAAGAACGTCTCTCATCAACCTAAATTAAAAAATATATAATCTTCATTACATCGAAGAGGCCAAAAGAAAAATAAAAAATCGGTCAAGTATGAGTCGAACTCGCATACAAAGAATTTCGTACCAATTTATGAAAAATATATTATATTCACGAGTAATATTATTTACATTTGTGTGGTGATGCGAAACTTTGGTGCGCGAGTATGGTTAACATAAGATTTAATTTATAATATTCTAAAAATGTCTGATAAAGATTAATGTTAGAGATTTTTTCATACACAGTTTCTTGTATCTTATCTTATGTTTATAACACAGTGTGTAACCCGCACTTTACGCACGCTTTTCCGTGACTTAAATAGTCGATTATTGCACGTTTAGCACCCTCGCTGTGCTCGGGTGCCAACTTCACGCCGTGCAATAATCGACTATTTGCTTTGCAAGCGTAAAGTGCGGGCTTATGTCACACTACTACAGCACGGCCTTGATAATCCGTACCCCAGCTCGTCCGAACGCCTCTATAATCCGAACGACCCCCCCTTACCCCTGCGCAACCACCATTTCTCACAGTTTCTGTCCCGCAGTGCCACGCAGTGCGTTTTAGATAATACACGTATCGCTTTTTCGTCCGCCCGCGCGCCTACTACTCGTCAGAGCACTATATTGGAATTCTTTAAAAAAGTGTGATTAATAGCATTGTATCTAACATACATCTAACGTACATACTTCAATAAACACATTATAATGTAAAATATTTTTGTTTTATTTCGAAAAATCCCCTTCAAAATTTTAACATACTATAATCCGAACGCTTCGTGCATCCGAACAGGGTATAAATTTTCGGTGTTCGGATCATCGAGGCCCTGCTGTATTTATAGAATAATATATGATACTCGTGACTTAAAATGTCTATTATTGCTAACTTCACGCCGTGCAATAATCGAATACTTAAGTCACACGTATCGTAATATACTATTATGAAATAGCAGCAACAGTAACAACACCTATTCGAACATGAATTTACTTAACATAGTTTCAAGATATAGCGCTGTGACAGGCAGACGGACGGAGGAATAGCAAAGGCATAGTAATAGGTTAAGCACTTAATTTTTCCTTCCCGTCAATATATTCTTTTTTAATTTACACTAGCTCTAGTTCCCCGCGGCTTCACTTGTGTTTTAAAGTATTCTATAGCCTAATCCACAGTACTGGCTATCTTTGTACAAAATTTTAGCTAAATCGGTTTAGCCTTTTGACCGTAACTCCAATACCGAAGGTTTATATTAAAATTTAAATTATTTGTAGAAATCCGTTATCTATGTATGTTGTTGTAGAAACATTTTGACTAAAATTACAAATGCTTTTATTCATTCGTTCGATTCATTCCTTTCCGATCAGAGCATCGTGGATTGCAAAGATCGGGGTCGAAGCAAACACAGTTTTCGATCTGAATTTGATTTTAAACAATTGTGAAGAGACAGACATGCTGGTAAGAAACCCTAAAAAACATTTGATTACTTACAGTCGTAGGCTATAAGTAATTTAGATGAAGCCTCTGCGGCTTATCTGGCTTGGCTTTATATTTCAAAGCGGTCTCGGCTCTGAAGGACACAATGCCTTTTTATGACAAAAGCCCCTTATTCTGAGCATAATTATATCTAACCGTGCAAAAAATGTAAGATGAAAGAACGGTGATATTATATACATTGAGTAGATGTGGTATTATCTTATAATCTATACTAATATTATAAAGAGAGAACATTTGTATTTTTGTATTTTTGTATTTTTGTATTTTTGTATTTTTGTATTTTTGTATTTTTGTATTTTTGTATTTTTGTATTTTTGTATTTTTGTATTTTTGTATTTTTGTATTTTTGTATTTTTGTATTTTTGTATTCTTTTATTTTTGTATTTTTGTATTTTTGTATTTTTGTATTTTTGTATTTTTGTATTTTTGTATTTTTGTATTTTTGTATTTTTGTATTTTTGTATTTTTGTATTTTTGTATTTTTGTATTTTTGTATTTTTGTATTTTTGTATTTTTGTATTTTTGTATTTTTGAATTTTTGTATTTTTGTATTTTTGTATTTTTGTATTTTTGTATTTTTGTATTTTTGTATTTTTGTATTTTTGTATTTTTGTATTTTTGTATTTTGTATTTTTGTATGTTTGTAATGATTTGGCTCAAAAACAAAAACCGATTTAAAAAATTCACGAATACATAGAATGGACTTTTGGAATGAAAATAGGCTATATATTATCCCGTTTAAATCAAAGGTACATTCGTGGAGACCTAATTTGCAACCTAAGTCGGCAAAAAACCGGTCGAAAAAACACGTTTCTTACGAACGCTGCTTAATTGAAAATAGATAGAAGAATATTTTCTATGCAAGAATTGTACAACTTAATAAGACCTACAAAAAAGTCCGCGACAGCATATGTCTATCTTTTAAGGTTGACTCACAGTAACCATTTTAATCTTAAAATTTTTGTTAAAAAATATTACATAACTTCCAAGGCTATTTTTATGTATACAGTATTAATACTTATCCAAATAATTACGTTAATTAGCTTGGCCACATATTATAGATTAAAATTGTCCTTTACAGTATATAATTCAAATGAAAACACGAATTTCACAAACACGCATCGCAAAATTAATAAAATATTTGCAGTGAAACCACAGATTAGGTCATAGTTACAACGAAAATATTATTATTAGCTTAGCTATGCTGTAGATCCCCACCGATCACAATCAATTTTAAGTCAATATAGTATAATAATATGATCTATTGTATAAAATAATATTCATCTATACATATAATAATATAATATTTTAAACCACCCCGACTGATCTATGTATTATAGCTATAATAGCTTTTTCCAATGACTCTAAACACGACATTTAAAATCTGAGCTGTAAGTTGGTGAGGATTTGAGTATTCTGTAGAGTCCAGGAGGCTTCCATGTTCTTACAATATCGTTGAAGAAGAAGATTTTCGAATTGATCAGACCTATGAAAGTTGATTTCATAGCGCAATTAACTAGAAAAGATCATAGTTTTATAACGATTGAACGAATTTTCATAAATCAAAGCTAAGAAAACTCTCGATGAAGACATCTATCAAACAAAAACAAACTATCAATAATAAAAACAAAATCGGTTCATCCGGTTAGGTGCTAAGTTGCTACAGACAGACACACAGATACACACGTTAAACGTATATTACCCCTACATTTTGCGTCGGAGAACGCCGTAAGGTTACGGCGGCAGATGTTCTCCTTGGTGGTAAGCTACTTTTTGGTAGATTTAATGATCCCACTACCACTGTACGAAAACTCATGATTCATGAATGCACATAAAACTTTCATTGGTAGGTATATAGCTAGGATTAGAACCAAAGACCGTCGGGTCAGAATCAGGGTAACTATCCTTTACGCCAAAGGGCCGTCCAATATCACTACGTAAGTATTATAAAACAAAGTTCATCACTGCGTCTGTCTGTCTGTTCGCAATAATCTCAATAGCTACTGAACGGATTATCATGCGGTTTTCACCAATAGCCCGAGTGTTTATGAGGAAGGTTTAGGTGCATAATTCGTTAAGGTTTTGTGTAAATTGGATGAAATATGACGATGATTGTTAAATATATTCATATTTTATATTCGATGCAACAAACTGATGCAAATTTTGTAGGCATATATGTTCTACCCGTGCGAAGCCGGGGAGGGCTGCTAGTTATTAATAATAAGATAGTTATTAATAATTCGATGATCTTATATGTATTACTAGCATTGCTGTGTAGTTTCATCCACGTGAAAAATGTCGCTTGTATCTGGATTGGTTCCATGTCAATAGTGCAATGGGTAGGGGCTTTAATTACAATGATCTTGGTACCTCTCGATCGCCAGGCCGACGCCTTGCCCATTGGGCTAGTGCCATTTATTGCACTGAACAAACATCATGACATTCGGCGAACCGACTGACGATAATTTTTCGGTTGCGAGCACAGATCTCGGAACTGAAAACCAGCGCCTAGGTGTAAGCCCAGGCAAATGTGCTGAGTTTAAGCCTTTTTGGCACCTTATAAAAAACAATTTAAATGTAATTTTAAATTAAATTTTAGTATTAAGCTCTTACTTATAATGAAAGTATAGTAAAATTAATTGTGTGATGGTTTTGCCAAATAAATTGTTTTTCTTTCTTTCTTTCTTTCTTTCTAGGATTTTACTTTCGTCGTAGTGAAATCCTAGATCTGTGGTTGCGAGTTTGAGCCACGGCCAAAGCTTACCACTGCCTCTTCTGTGGATGTTAATGACCTACTGAATTGTTTAGAAACGATTGTTTCCGGCGTTACGACCGCCTTTAGTGACATTAAGTATTATTATAAATATACTATTTATATTATAAATATACTACTACTATACTATCTGTAAGTTATAATTATAAAAACTTATCAATTTCAAAACGGGAAATTTAATGTGACTTAAGGTACGACCACACCACGGCGTCCTGCGTCCGCGTGCGCGTTTGCGATCCGATTTTCAGTCGTTTTCTGGTCGCCGTAGATCGCACACGCAGGACGCTACGGTGTGGCCGTACCTTTACGTGATTTCGATATAGCGATCGACGTGATAAGTTTCAAGATTCTGTTTCTACATGAATAGCGATAAATTTCTACCGACGATCGTCGTTAAGAAAAGAGATGCAAATATACAAATGTCTATCTGCACATCCCTCCATTAGACGTTTGCTATGACTGGACGCGTTGATATCAATGTAGAAATTTCTACCCCTGGAATGGGAGTCTCTACATGAATAGCGATGAACTTCAGGCGATGATTATCGTGAAGAAAAGATATGCCAATTTACAGCTATATATCTGCATATCCTTCTATTAGACGTTTGTGATAATAACTAAAGACCACCGCCCCTGATGAAGGCTTCCGGATGTAGCTGAAGCATATGTCAATCGCTATATCGACATCGCGTAAGTCACGATTATAAATTCCCGTCTTTAAATTAATAAATTCTGTGAGTTGTTTTAAGTATTCCTTTATTTCTGGTTTAACTCTTTTTCTACCTAATTATTAAAGTAGCCTAACTGTAGATAATTAATAATTTTTTATTTGTAGATTTTGTATAGTCTGTATTATAGTTTTAAGAGTAGTTTATATTGTATGTATAGTTTTAAATTAATTTTAATTGTGTACATTAAAAATAAATTTCCTTTATAGTAGGTACATCAACTGTAGATAGATCTATAAAAGAAAAATGTTACAGTAAGTTTCACCAATAGTTCTAACCGCTTTTCCAACTTCTACATAAAACGGAAAAATGAACGCGATATTAAAATCTGGCCCATTTTCATTAAAAAAAGAAAAGTTTGAATAATGGTAACTTTACGCTTTGTAAAATGGTGTCAGCTCTCCATTTTTTAAATTAAAATGTATTTTATTCGAAGAGAGCTAAAGTTCTATTTCATAACGTGTATTGAGGTTATAAAATGAAACGCGTTATGTTAAGTAAGTAAAATTTTGAAATAAATATTTTAGAAGCACGCAATGTGATAACAATAAAGCTCGAATCCTAAATCATCTACAAATATTAAGTAAGTTATTAAACATGTTATGGGTTATATATATAATAATAGCAAAGTGAGACTATCTGCAGGTCGTTTTTGACTGACTTCACAAAGGATGGAGGGACCTCTCCCCTCCATCTTATATCACCAATAATCAATCATTCAATATCATGTGTAGCGAAATGTACTTATATTAACAGTACATCCTAGCCCAAAATCCACTGTCCTGTCATTTGGCATAATTGAGTTCTAGTCCCTATAGACCGGCTCCATCATCAGGTCAGCTTGATGGTACCATATTATTGCATTGTCATCAAAGATACGCAAGTATACCGAATTTGAATCAAATCGAATGTCATGAATTATAGTAGGGTCAATTTAATAGATCACATTTGACATCTATCAGTCTTAGCTTCATAGTAAGGTGACTTGCTTAAAAACATCGATGCAATTGATGAATCGATACGTATCAATACAAACAAGGATGATGTTAGTTTGATGTTATTTGAAATAACCAATGTTCCGGCAGCTCTAAATGAGAAATACAATTAGTATTTACATTATTCAGTGTTATTTACTTGTTTGTTTTGCGTTAATATGAAATTGATAAGACACGTTAATACAAATTATACAAATCGGATATTGTACATATTTAAACGATTTTTATGTATTTATAGATTAAAATGTAGCTCCATAGAAAATGACCCAATAAAATAAAAAACATACTCGAATGTACCTATGGATCTAACGTTTAGTAGTATTAACGTGTCTTATCAATTTCATATTAACGCAAAACAAACAAGTAAATAACACTGAATAATGTAAATACTAATTGTATTTCTCATTTAGAGCTGCCGGAATATTGGTTATTTCAAATAACATCAAACTAACATCATCCTTGTTTGTGTTGATACGTATCGATTCATCAATTGCATCGATGTTTTTAAGCAAGTCACCTTACTATGAAGCTAAGACTGATAGATGTCAAATGTGATCTATTAAATTGACCCTACTATAATTCATGACATTCGATTTGATTCAAATTCGGTATACTTGCATATCTTTGATGACAATGCAATAATATGGTACCATCAGGCTGACCTGATGATGGAGCCGGTCTATAGGGACTAGAACTCAATTATGCCAAATGACAGGACAGTGGATTTTGGGCTAGGATGTACTGTTAATATAAGTACATTTCGCTACACATGATATTGAATGATTGATTATTGGTGATATAAGATGGAGGGGAGAGGTCCCTCCATCTTTTGTGAAGTCAGTCAAAAACGACCTGCAGATAGTCTCACTTTGCTATTATTATATATAACCCATAACATGTTTAATAACTTACTTAATATTTGTAGATGATTTAGGATTCGAGCTTTATTGTTATCACATTGCGTGCTTCTAAAATATTTATTTCAAAATTTTACTTACTTAACATAACACGTTTCATTTTATAACCTCAATACACGTTATGAAATAGAACTTTAGCTCACTTCGAATAAAATACATTTTAATTTAAAAAATGGAGAGCTAACACCATTTTACAAAGCGTAAAGTTACCATTATTCAAACTTTTCTTTTTTTAATGAAAATGGGCCAGATTTTAATATCGCGTTCATTTTTCCGTTTTATGTAGAAGTTGGAAAAGCGGTTAGAACTATTGGTGAAACTTACTGTAAGATTTTTCTGTTATAGATCTATCTACAGTTGATGTACCTACTATAAAGGAAATTTATTTTTAATGTACACAATTAAAATTAATTTAAAACTATATATACAATATAAACTACTCTTAAAACTATAATACAGACTATACAAAATCTACAAATAAAAAATTATTAATTATTAGGCTACTTTAATAATTAGGTAGAAAAAGAGTTAAACCAGAAATAAAGGAATACTTTAAACAACTCACAGAATTTATTAATTTAAAGACGGGAATTTATAATCGTGACTTACGCGATGTCGATATAGCGATTGACATATGTTTCAGCTACATCCGGAAGCCTTCATCAGGGGCGGTGGTCTTTAGTTATTATCACAAACGTCTAATAGAAGGATATGCAGATATATAGCTGTATATTTGCATATATTTTCTTCACGATAATCATCGCCTGAAGTTCATCGCTATTCATGTAGAGACTCCCATCCCAGGGGTAGAAATTTCTACATTGATATCAACGCGTCCAATCATAGCAAACGTCTAATGGAGGGATGTGCATTACAGAAATACACGCAATGAAATTCAAAATAGCCAAATCGTTTACAAAACAAAAACTGACTACAAATACCGCGATGGTCATTTTTAACCGACTTCAATAAAAGGAAGAGGTTTCTCACTTCGAACGTATATATATACATATATATATATATATATATATGTATATATAATATGTATATATACATATATATATATATATATGTATATATATTATGTTTGTTCGCGGATAACTTCGTCGTTTATGAAATGATTTTGTTTATTATTTTTTGTTGAAAAGGCAATACACCAAGTGTGGTACTATGGTCATTTCATCAATGTCTGATAACTATCTTCAGAGATATGGATATAAACACCTCACGCGGCATTTGAATTCGGTTCTTTAACTGCTTTAACTATGTTATCAGTACCAAGTTTTAGGTATTTATCTCCATATCTATAAAAGTACTCATACGATCTCGATAAAATTACAATGGGACTTTGGAGATATATACAAAAATAAATGAAAACCTCCTCCATTTTGGGTCGGTTAAAAATCGTTTTGCAACTTTAAAGGTTTCTCACTTAAACACTCGCTAAGACAATAATTGAGTTACCCAAACCTATATTGGTAATACCAATAAGCTTACCTACGACTTAGCGCAGACAATTTACTCGGTGGGTAATCCAGTAATGTACGAAGCCCGATAATGCCTTGTAAATCCGGTGCTATTCATTTATATATTGGTAACGACAATATGTTGTTATTATGTAAGCTTTTGGCCTTTTGAGCTGGAGAACGTAGAACTGCATGTAAGCATTTATCTATTTGTTTTTGTCAATCGACATCCAAAGCGGAGGAGGTTCTCAATTATTTTTTGTATGTGTGTTACGTGTTTACGCCAATTGTGAAATTGGATTCGAATGATTTTTTTTGTGAGTTGGGTACATTTCAACGGTGGTTCCATTATGAATTTTAGTGACATTTGATAAGTATTTCCAGAGAAAAGAGGATAAATACCATAAACTTGTCACCGATTGTAGTTATTCTTAAATACCGTGTGTTAGTGTAGCCAAAAAAACCAACCTAAATTATTGACATTGTTAAATTTATCGCAGAAACTAGTTACTGTTGTTTAAAGTTAAACTATTTTGTTATTAATTTAAACTGCAGCCAATACTCTACTTGTAATTATAATAATAACATAACAAAACAATACGCACACTTTTGCACGTTCACACCAAAACTCTTTTTTGTTATTGACCAACCGAGCGTAGCGAGCGAAGCATATCAGTTTCGACTAGGCTAAAAATGCTTTTATCTATCATTCTGTTCTCGCCTACAGGTCGCATTTTTCAACCGATATTTACGAAAATTGGCACACAAGTTGATTAATTAATTAAAAAAATGTCGCTCGCATTTTTTTGATTGGGGGAAAAATAGGGGGGGGGGAAGGGGAGAAGTTTGCTGTAGCGTTATTTATCAACGGATTTCAATCAAATTGGAAAGGCACACTATGGACTTTTTTTGAACAAGATGTTTTAAAACAAATTTATAAAGTAGGAGTGGAGGGGAGAAAATAGGGCCGTTTATCGTTTACAAAATTGTCTTGATCACGCTATTTTAAAATCTCCATCATTAACACAAACTTTTGTCCTTAACGTTGAATTAACTGATCATTACCCCGTAATACTAAACATTACAAATTATTGTCCGCCATTGAAATTAAAATCCTTCAAAACGGTAACAAATCTGACCGCTGCTTTACTCTGCATAGAAAAAAATAGCTTTCAAGAAGTATATAATCTTGATGACCCCGAGGAGGCAACAAATACATTACTAAAGATTGTCACTGACACAATTATAAAGAATACTAAAGAAGTTTGTGTGAAACGAAAATACAGAACCATAAAACCCTGGATGATCAGGCTTATTGCGGTGCCTTAGGCACAGAGACAAACTCCACAAAAAAGCTAGAGCAAACCCAGATGATGAAATCTTAACAACATCATACCGTAGATATCGTAATTTTGTAAAAAAAATAATAATCAAAACCAAAAATACGTACGAAAAAACAAAACTTGAGGAGGCAGCTAATGACCCTAAAAGGACCTGGGAAGCTATTAAAGAGATTACACACACGACAAAGCAAAAGAACCCTCCTATCGAACTACTTAATAAAGATGAAACCACGTGTTATAATACTAATAATGTTAACGACTTCTTTTCAAATATTGGACGAACACTTGCCGATAGAATAGATTGTAACATTGACGACACTACTCTTTCCTCTAATATACCCAATCTAGTACACTGCAACTCATTCGTTCTATTTGCAACTGATACCTCAGAAATTTTACATATAATTGACAACCTAAAATTGAACTCTACGACAGGACATGACCTTATTTCAGCAAAATTTATCAAGATGGCTAAATTTATTATTGCTCCAATCCTATCGCATATTTTCAACCTTTGTTTTACATGTGGAAAATTTCCCACTAGTTTTAAAAAATCGATAATCCATCCAATCCATAAGAATGGGGCTAGAGACAGCGTCGACAACTACAGGCCAATCTCCATACTGACGACACTCTCAAAGGTGCTAGAAAAGTTAATGAACCACCGACTGACGGCCTACCTAAAAAAGGAGAATCTTCTTGCACCCTCGCAATTTGGATTTAGGTCTGGCAGATCTACGGAGGATGCCGTTTATAACCTGACAGATTACATCACGAATTGCCTTGACAATAAGTTGAAATGTATCGGCATCTTCCTAGATCTAGCCAAAGCGTTTGACACTGTCTCCATCCCCATTCTCGTGGAAAAAATGCAAAACATCGGTATCAGAGGAATGCCGCTAAAATTATTTACGTCATACCTTAATAACCGCTGTCGAAGGGTTAAGATTGATAATAAGATCTCGGAAGAATTACCAGTCCACTACGGCATTCCCCAAGGTAGTGTCCTTGGACCTAGCCTTTTTTTAATTTACCTAAATGAGCTCAGTTTCTTTACTCCACACCAAGAAAGTATAATCAGCTTTGCTGATGACACAGCACTACTGTTTCAAGGCAAAAATTGGACAGAAGCTAAATACAATGCTGAAAAAGGCCTTGAAATAGTTATGATGTGGCTTCGCAAAAATCAGTTATCACTGAACTTATCTAAATCTAAATGGCTAGCATTTTCTATTCAAAAAGACAATAGCTGCAATAATATTGAACTACGTGCTCATAACTGTAACAGTGCATATCAAAACTGCTCCTGCTTGCCTATAGAAAAAGTGGATACAGTAAAATACCTAGGGGTACTGCTTGACAAGCACTTAAACTGGTCTGCACATATCAATGCTTTATCAGCACGCATACGTCAACTTATCTTCCCATTTAAAAAACTACGCTATGTTACATTATCTGTCCTAATGAGAACTGTTTACCTTTCTTTGGCTCAATCCGTTCTAAATTACTGTATATTGGTGTGGGGTGCTGCGTGCAAAACCAAAATGATAAAAATTGAACGGGCTCAAAGGTCTCTGCTTAAGGTAATTAGCTTTAAACCATTTCGATACTCCACTAAACACTTATATGAAGAATGCAAGGTCCTGACAGTCCGTCAACTTTTCCTGTTGAAACTCATAACGAAGCAACATTCATTAACGCCACTACAAAAGAAATCAACTAATACGATGCGAAAAAGAAGAAAAGACAAACCATGTACGACCCCTAAAATTAACACGGCTTTCGCTAGACATCATCCACGCTATCTCGGGCCGTTTATATATAATAAATTAGACAAAATAAGAAATATTCATGAACTAAATCGCCACAACCTCACTAAGACAACAAAAACATGGCTTTTAGAACAAACGTATGACACAACTGAACTATTTTTAAACAATCTTAAATTACTGCATTAATGTTACTGTGTTATTCTGTAGTGTCCATAATGATTATTTCTAGACTTCAGACAAACAAGTTTCACCGATCGACATCAGTACACCGTATACGTAATAATATAGTTAAAAATATATATAAATATATATGACTGTGAAACCTATGGTAAGATTTCATAAGCAAATATACATTTCAAAAATGTTGGCTACTATCATAGAATCTAAAAAAAACACATCATAAACTAATAAATCATAAATAAATGAATAAAAGAAAATACATCTTGCACATAAAACTAATTATATCTAACAATTAAACATTACATGCTTACGCTATCCTAATATAACAATCTATTCTAATAATGTATATTTAAAAAGTATTAAGACATGATACACAAATTATTAACTTTAATCAATAATGTATCAAACAATAAGCACCTCATCGCACATCTTTAAATCAATACACAGACTGTGCTATTTCAATCAATAACTTTGCCATCTTAGTCATGTACAACATTAACAGCTAAATTATACACTAAATAACAAAATAAAAAACACGAGTGCACACATAAATTTATTACATTAACACGCTCGTAAAAGATAAGACAAAAATATAACAAATGATAAAATAAATCCCTTCCCATTAAACCACTTCATAATTATATTCAAACGACATAAACATTTCATCACAAAACTATATTATATTTTAATACATAAACTTTAAAATAAACTTAAACTACATAAACCGATATTGGAGCAAAGTAATATTGATAATGTACAGACTAGCTCCCAGACTATAACTCACACACCTTAATTCTCTGTGTACACATATACAAGGCAACCCTTGATAATATGACGCATAAAATAACTGAAAAAAAAAACAGAATGAATCAAACAATAATTTATTTCTGTATAAACAATTTACCGTGACTTACATTACTATATTGCCAAAAGAAAGATTACTTTCGACTAAATTCGTATATAAACACACAAACAATACCACTCACACATCGATTCCATTCACACTTAATTCACACTGATATACCAGGACCAGTTTACTTTACTTGAACGTTTTACTTACGACAAGTAGGTAATAAAATTACTAAATAGTGGGTAGTTTATATGAGCATTAAGGTACCCGACATTTCTTTAGATTTAGATATAATTTCTGCATGTTAGCTTATAATTTGAGCTAGATAGCAATGAACGGTAACTTATTATAATAAATAGATAAGGCATAAGATTTTTATGCTTATTAGAAATTAAGTTTCACTACCTAAGAACAGGAG
Source organism: Cabera pusaria (assembly GCA_954871355.1). Classification (NCBI taxonomy): domain Eukaryota; kingdom Metazoa; phylum Arthropoda; class Insecta; order Lepidoptera; family Geometridae; genus Cabera; species Cabera pusaria. The sequence goes on from OX940897.1 coordinate 4,762,797, forward strand.
ATAAGTACCATAAATAGCTTAACAATATAAGTACCTCATATAATTATATACAATTACGTTTTTAGATACAGTTGGTTTAGTTAATTTGATGTATGTATATATATGTATATAGTAAATTTACTCATATTAACATTATATTAGGCAAGCCAAACACACATTGTCATTGTATTAATTACTTACGGCAGAAAATGATATGTAATTGAATGCACTGGTATTATCGAGGGGTAGCGTTAACACCATAACACAGGTTTTTACCTAGCTTGGTTTTAACGAGTCTTTGAAATGTTACCTCAATGTATTAATAACATTTTATGTTTACTATTGCCTCAATGAGAATAACAAAATAATGTTTAAGCGCCTACCTAACATGTAAATTACCAGAAACATCCCTAACATTAGTTATAGCATTATTAAGTTAGAATAAAGGAAAATGTATTAGGTAACATACCTTATGAAATAAATAAATAAATTATAAATTAAATTATAAAGTTTATCGAGGGATTTCAATCAAATTTGAGAGGTATACACTAAGAACTTTATCACATCATTCTACGTAAGATGTGGTAAAAAAAATCCATGAAGCCCGAGTGCAGGGGCGAAAGGGGATAAAGTTTGCTATAGTTATATATATGGGGGGATTTCAATGTTTGTTCTACTGTTCCACTAGTGTACATTATAACATCAAGCATGTTTCGGAGGTGAGAGCCTCCGTGATATCATGCCATAACCCACATGGGTCCTATTTTGCACCAAATTTGTTACATATTTTAACTGTACTCGTATTTGTTTTTTTTTTTCAAAATAAATAACAAAACAAAACAAAACAAGAACAACAAGGTATATTTACTTGACAATAGATATGTCCAAAGCAGCACCTAATCTCGAGTCCTGGACGGTTTCCAAATGGTGTGGCAATTGTACCAACAATATGAGATAATAGATACAAGTTATAGTATATGTATATTTCTATACATATATTGTATGTTAAATTATATGTATATTTCTGTACATAATTACGAAGCATATAAGTAGAATTGTTATTTTCACTTACCTACCCAACTAGCAAAATCGTCTTACGTTTCTCACTTTATAAGAGTTCTGAGCTTATAGTGATCTCTTATCTGTTTTCGTCATCGCTATCGCTCCTATATTAGTCTCTGACAAGCCGTTACAGGCTCTAATACGCTTGATCTTAACACCTTGTCTTAATTATGCATATAAGTTTAAATTTACAGTGCCGTTGTAAGCCACACTCTCCTAAAAAAGCATTTATTAAGACTTATCACACTTGACATAAATTAGCTCTCATATCCACATTTTCTAAGCTCATTTAATTTTATTACATATTTTCTAAATACTGTTGTAAGAATGTTAGACTAATATCAGCATTTAATTAGAGTACTTAAAACATGTACATATTGATCTTATTCAAAACTATTATAAGATCAACTGCAATGGATAGGCACAGTATTAGAGTGATATTGAATCATCATACTTACAATAGAGAAAACGAGTCTAATTTAAGAAAGTTTGATCTTAAATCGAATTTGTGACTAAAATTGTGAGAGTAACATTTGATGTTGACTATTATATTTCACCAAAAGTATTTTAGTGCGGTCACATAAAATACCATTTCACATCCCAAACGTTCACTCTTAAATGAAAATAAATGTTTTATGTCAATTCAAGGATATCTAAGTTATTCCAACATGGAGTCATGTTGGAATGATCTAAATGAGCTTAAAATAGTCTTATAGTGATTCTAATAAATGCAATACTAATGGCGTCGCTTTAAATACAAATTAACAAGTAAAATAATTAAACAAGAATACTAAATACTATATATTTATGAAGCGCACGAGTTGTGAAGCATAAACTAGGGTCTACTTTACAGTAAATAATATTTTCCAATACTAATACTTATCGAAAAGCATAAAACGAAACACTTGTTAATAATAGTACGGTTATTACAATATAATTATTAAATACCTTTATCCTTACTGTTTTCGATTTCTTTTTTATTAGTTGTAACTTTCAAACAAACACTACACCAAGTTTTTTTACTGTGTTTGATCTTATGTAAAATCAAAATAAACTTTCTTACGCTCACAGGACTGTTAACGTCAAAACAATGTAAGCCTATGTTCGCTTAAATTAGTTTTGGTAAGAATAATTTAAGTGAAAACAACATTCAATAAGACTGATATTAGAAAGATATAAACAAATTACGCTTATAAATGGTGCCCAAATCCAGGCTTATACGACGATATATGAATGGTATAAGAGCAAGAAAACAGTCTGGTCTAGAGATTATTTTAAGTGTAGTTTTTGCTGGTTGGGTACTCACTTCTCTCTAAGTTTTAAGTTCACATTTTTAAATGAATAATTTAGTTTTTTTAATATCTAATAGGCTAGCGTCTGATCATTATCCCGTCTGGTGGTAAGCGATGTTAAAGATAGTGAACACGCTAGGCCTCGAATGCTCTGACTCTCAAAGGCTGTACTGCCGAAATATCGTAAGCTATGGCGGCAGATATTATCCTTGACGGCGGTTAAGCTATTTTTTGGTAGCAAGTCAGCCGTAACAAATTGAATAATTTGGACAAATTGCTAATGCTTTTTCTGTAAGATTATTTTAAATTTAGACATGACAACATCTGTGACACTCTTTTGGGATTAGTAATCCCGTAGGACTAGTATATTTTCTGTGGTAATAATAGTATTGTGCTTTCGTTATAATAACTTTGAAAGTGTAATTCACATGGTGAGTGCAAGTAATATTGTCAGTTGGCATTGTGATTTGTTTACATATTTCTCGAGATCACAGTACGATCTTGACTAAATGTATCCTGCTCATAAACGTTTTACCGAACAAAACTACTAGAGTTATGGGGCAACAAAGACAACATACACTAATTGAAAACTTGTATAGTGGTAGGACACTGCCTAGTGTCCGTTTGGCAAGCTACCACTCTAGAGTTAAAAAAAAATTGTCGTCAAGGTCCGCAAGAGCCTGTTTTCATTCTATGCCCTGCCACTATTATTTATTCTGTGGCCTAGCGTGCTACCATCTTCAACTGCATCATCATTACTAACAGGTGAGACAGGGGTCAAATGCTAGCCTGTACGCCTAAAAACCTTTTATATCAAAAGATTCCAACATACCTACCATCCATTTGAACATCGTCATTCAATACAAAGAGCATTAAAATCGTCACCGTTGTTGTGACAGAACAATACGGAAATCCCGTCTCATTGAAACGATGTAATACATCAAGAGTGGAGAGATTCAATGGAACGAATCCGGGCTATTGTTGCAATGTTTATTGTTTGCAGTTCGACTGTACCTATCTCACTCTTTAGGCTCATAGTTAAGTTAAGGTACGGACACACCGTAGCGTCCTGCATCCGCGATCTAGGCGGCGATCAGATAGCGCAGTAGTATTTGTACCGACTGGTTCACACCAAACGCGATCAGAAAACAATTGAAATATAGTGAGATTGCACCCGCAGATCGCAGGACGCCGCGGTGTGGCCGTACCTTTAGAGGTTGAGGGCAACTCGCAAAAGGAAATTTAATTATTTTCTAAATTAGAAGATTCATCTACCCCAGTAGCGCTTGCAGGACAGATGCTATCAATGCATTTGTTTGTTTTTTTCTTCAGTGTTCAGTGATGATGTGGTCTGATATTGCCTTTAAGTGGAAGATGAGGCAGGGCGATAAAAATCTGACTTACTTTACACATAATTAGGCAACTATTGCACACTATTTAACCACTGTATCTAACACAATCTTATTTTGAGACTTAATGTTGCTAGATTAAGCGATACAACCGAATAACAAGTATGTATACCTTAAAATAATATATTACATAATATTAATATATTACAAGGGACGGGTAATTCGTCTCAATCTCGATAATACGTTAATACGTCGCATTGGATTAATAGATAAGACGTCTCCATCGTCTCTATCTCGTGGATTATACGCTCAGATGTTATACATTTTATATACGTCATACGTATTCAAACAATAAATACCCAAGTAATTATCTTGTTAATTCAATTGTCGAAGTTTCGGTAGCGAAAACGAAACATTTCGTAATCCTCGACCCAAGTAATACAGTAGCTGTGCAGAAAAGGCCTTGCCTCATTGAAAGAGATGCAATACATCAAAAGTTAGATTGAACGACGGGAGGGAAACCGCCGGCATCCGGGCTTTTGTTCGAAACTTATTGTTTGCACTCGTGTTTACTGAAACGACGAAATACTTACTAAAGCTTTTTGGCTTTAAACTGAATATCTAGCACTACGGTGACGCTATGTTTTGTCATATCTTCGCTTAGTCTATATAGTTTAAGTTTTGCATGAAAATCGTAGACAGCGTAGCGCACGTCTACGATATACTTTGACACATGGCTACGAAACACAATTAAATAATGGCCTATATAAGATGCGTAGATGCTAAGCCATGCCTCATGCGATTTCTGTAGGTCAGTAGTATCCGTGGTATATGATAAGTAGCCATAGTAGGTATAGCAATGAAAATAACCTACATTTTGTCATAAACAGATCTAGTGGAAGTGCGTTGCATAATCTTGCAGCTTGAACAGTGAAAGGACTTGCCGTAGTACTCAGAGATTGTAGACATCGATTTATACTGTAGTCGTTTTTCTAGAGTGAAAGAAACCTTTAAGTCAAAGCAAGCACTAGAAGTTAAGTTGGTGCTAAGTTATTTCTCAAAGCACTACTAACCTAACCCATCTCCGGTAAATAATAAATAATTACTGCATTTAAGTTAAATGAAACGAAAATAGTTTGTTTTATGAAAACATCATGATATTAAACAGCTTGTTTTAGCACCGAAACAATGAATATTCTATTTTCCTTGAATTGTGGGATAGAATATTTTAAACAAAATGCTTTTAAGCAAAACATTGTTGACTGGCTGACAGGCAACAAAATTGCCAGAAAATTGGTTCCGATAACACGGAATTTTCACGTAATGCCTTTGAAATTTTGCACTTTACTTTTAAAATCATTTTTGTTTATGTTTTCTGATAGGTTATAGAGTTATTAATTTTTCTATTTCTATAAAACAGCCCCTTTATATTGAAATAATCAAACTTAATATTAAACATGTGCATTTTTGTAATATTATTAACTTGATTTCATGGTAAAATTAGGTAGCATAGTCACCAATCATAAATATATATTTTTATTGCACATTTGAATGAGTGACCAATAATAGACTCCTGGTCCTCGGCAACTTGCTTTCGTTTTCGAAAAAAATCATTGAAACTAATTAATCAACGGTCCTCAATTTATAACAGGACAAGCACGACGCTCGCTGGATGGTAAGCGATGACGTCTACCTATTACAGATACAGCGGCATGCAAAGTTTTTTGCACGTCACTACAGTGCGCCTGTTATCCGGAGACTGAAAGATCATGCCCTGTAATTTCACTTAATTTATCTGTCATAACAATAAATCATATTTTCCTAGAACATCTGTAGGATTTTGCAAATAAATCTTAGTTTTCTAGGTCAGGCCAACTAGGCCCGACGTATTGTAGTGCTCTAACTTGCGATTTACTACTCCTCCGCTGAGATTTACGAGGGCATTGACCTTTTCTAAGAGCCCTTATTGTGTCATAGAACTTCGAGCGTTGTATTGCAAGTACACGAACACAGTATGTGTATGAGGAAGTAAAAAAAATATATGTATAACCCAAAATTTATCTACCGTAATGTAGGCTTTTGAATTTTGAATTGAATCATCAAATCAAACTGAGTATCCAACTTGTGAAAGTTATATATATATATATGTTATTCAAGTTTACCCACTTTATATGTACATTGTTGTTACACACAATCCAAAATTCCATCGTACCGACGGGATTCAGTCTCCCACCTCCTGGGAAACATCCTCAGGTGCTCTGACCAACTAAGCCATGTGATGTGCCAGAGATGTTGCACTGCTTAAATCAAATATTATGTTTCTGTGTACACACATTATATTTTTGTACATTGTTACACACAATCCAACATTTCTTGCCAATTTATTGTCAAGTTGAATTGGATTCTGTTTTTTTTTATTTATAAAACTTTAATGTAGTTTATATTTATATTTTTGTTAAAATAGTTTATTTGCACTAATATCGTAAAGTTCTGATTATAATATATAGTATATATATAGTACCATAATGACAGACTTTATGCATGTACAACTAAAACCAAATACGATACAGATGTCTTGCAAAATAATGCTATGAAATAACTTTGTTTCTATTACACATTCTGGTACTTCTTACATCTAGTTCCTTCTAGTACACTTTGGATCGACCAAGGAGTTTTCAGTTCAATTTTTATCGTCGTTTGCAACGAACGTGCTATGGCGCATCGCATGCGCAGTTGACTGATGTTAACTCTGTAACCAAAGTAAGAGCGTTTCCACATTATCCGATCCGATATCGGTGTCGGACGCCGATCCGATATCGGGGTAAGTAAAATGTATGAAATATGTACCTGTCTTTCATATTGTCCGGCCCGATATCGGATATCGGAGCCGGCACCGATATGCTGGCGGCACCATCGGACGCCCGTGAGCCGTCGGGCGATAATGTTTGTATGTGTGCTATACGTGTATCTAAATTGTCTCTTGTGTGCGTAGAGCCCGATGCGCGGCGGCCATTTTGAGCTTGTTTACTAGTTTGGTTGTCATCATGGCGTCAAAAAAAAAAAAAAGAAATAATAATAATAAAAAAGCAAATGGCCGTATCGGGATAATCTGGAAACGCTCTAATATGGATTACGTTACTATGGTTACGGAGCTATTGTTGTGTTTGTTTAGTTTTTTTTTTAATTTGGCATTTATTTAAATATATAACTAAGGTATTAAACATTTGAGAGAAACTATTACATAAATTAACAAAAAATATTAATATATACGAGTATATATATATACTAACTCGTGTTTTAATACCCTCATTATAGCATTGCAACAGTTTCATAAACTACTATTCTATTTCACGGTTAATTAACTAACATTGATATAAATTATAATACTACTGCAGTTGGACAAGTTAGTCCTAAAATTAGAATACCCAAAAGACGGCTAAAGTTACCATTTAAATTAGAGACTTACATTTTATTTGCATTTAAAATCAGGTGAAAGTTTCCATACTGTTTATACAATTACTACTGCTTATTAAAGGGTACAAACTGGACATCTGCTTTTCAGAGCATGAAAATCGAAGCTGACTGATCAAGTGGCTGGAACATAGTGGATTGTTTGTTAAATGTCAAGCGGGCATTATGTGACTTTATCATGTTTTTACCCGACTCCGGAAAAGATATAATTTAAAGATCGTTTAAAAAACTAAAAGAACCGACTTCAAACGTCGCGTTAGTCAATTTCAATACTAATTTAAGATTGAGGTGCTTAACTTAATATCTCTAGAGATAATGAATATATCTAGATGAAATTTAAACGGCACCACCTGTGAAATAATACCATCATCATCATTTAGTCAGCCGGTATCAGTCCGCTGCTGGACATAGGTCTCTCCCAAGACACGCCACTGGGTAGCCAGTATCATGTCATCGAAGTATATAAATGCATCGATGATTTTTGTTGGTATATTAAAAACCGCTCGACCGATTTAGTTAAAATTTAAATGGGACCCATGAGAAGGTTGCCCTTTGAAACAAAAAAGAATTTTCTAAATCGGTTCTGGCATCTTCGAGTAATCGGTGAACATACATTTAAAAAACAATCCTAGGAATTGAACACCTACTCCTCCTTTTTTGTAAAGTCGGTTAAAAAGGAAGGGTTATGTTTGTAGAAGCTTTTATTTAACTTGCAATGTACGTATACCTACTACATACGAGGCAATGCTTAAGTTACTGATCTGATAATGGTGCAGAAGTGTTAGGACTTTGATGGCAAATGGTAGAGTAGTTGAATTTTGGCTAGCATATTTTATAGTTACTTATAACTATATAAGTACTTTCCATTGCACATGCTGACGAGAGTCTACAGATTTTTTTTTATCCAATTTTGATGCATAAAAATTCGCTATTACTTCTGGAAGACATTAGTAATTTTTTTCGTAGCCAGATTGTAGTTTTCCGTAAGAGTCTGCTCACACCGCGACGCGACGTGACGCGACGCGACATGACGTGACGCGACGCGACGCGACGTGACGATGCTTCTGGTTTCGCGCGGCGCAGTAGGAAGCCACGTGATAAAAAATTGAACTTTATTAACTACACAATAAGACACACATTTCATTTAGATTATTCGGCCGCACCGCACGTCTCGCTGCTTTGAACCGCGTGGCGCAGCCTGTAGGCGCAAAATTAACTCAATGAAATGCGAATCTTTTTGTGCAATAAATAAAGTTCGTTTTAGTATCACTCTCTTAATAAGTGCACGCCGCGTCGCGTCGCGTCACCGTCTGAACTAACCTTAACACGGAATAATGTTCCAAAAGTAGCTTAAGCATTTTAAGATAATGATAATTTTAATTTAGATTCTTAGGAATTTGATTTGTTTAAAATTTTCTTAACTAACACGGTTCTATTGTAGAGTGTTTTTTCTATTTATCTGTGGTTTATGTCGTAATATAATTTGTAATTATAAAGTAAACCCATGAAATATCACTCAGATAGGTTAGGAAGGAAAATTCTTAGTGCGAATTGTAATTTCTCACTAGAAAGATTTATTCTGGTCAGTTACTAATACAACAACATAATACAAACACTTTATAAAAACACATCAAGTTATCGCGTGATTGAAGGAAAAAGGGATAATTTTTTTTAAAACCCTACAAACATATTGATTTTCAAACTTTGTTACACCATTTCACCCCTAAGGGGCGGAATTTCGATCGGAATCCTGAAATACGTATTTACTTATTTATCTACAGAAGTACTTGTGTGAAGTTTGGAATATAAAGACTATCTTATCTTATATTATGTTTCTTTGAAGTGTTTCACACTTTATATTTTTGTAAATTGTTAAACACAATCCAAAATGTCATCGTACCGACGGGACATGTCCCGTCGGTACGGTAACATTTCGATGAAATTTTGATGTCGGTATGAAATTTTGGATTGTGTTTAATAATTTATCTTATTTTGTTTCTCCATAGAAACTTTAAAACGCCGTTTCATCCTTTTATGGGGTGAATTTTGGAAAATCCTTTCTTAGTACACCTTTACGTACTAAGACCAGCTGTTTAGGCTGTGCGTGGTCTCTAAGTCAGTCAGTATGTCAGAGCAAATATTCTTATAGTATTAGATTAATTGTCAAACAAAGATATGCTTACTCTATTTTCGTAGCTTCACTGTGAGCCACTGTGGGCACTTAACTGCATACAACAATCTAAGCAAATGTCATCTCAGCTATTTCTACTTCAAAAGAACTGACATAGCACATTTGAGAGTATCATTGTTCCAGTTCCTTCGTTGTCAAAGTAAGCTGTACTGACAATAGCGATCCACTTTTTACGACACGCAAACTAAACCACTTAAGTTAGACCTTCAAGACAACAAGCTTACCGCTATAACATAGGGTTTAAATGAAACCGTTGAAAGGTCTCAGTTCCTGGCCACTACAATTTGGATGGTATCCAAATGCATCAAGATTCAAGCTCGAGTGACCAAACGTCCTTCTAACTTTTGTTTTGAACAGAATATAAAAATTATGCCATTTTGAAGGTTCTTGGGTGATGTTAATAAATAAAACTCCATAAACCGAGACAATTTCTATGTTGATACTCATTTAGTTTTCCTATTATTATATATTAGGTGATTTTAAATCGCCCAGGAAGAAAATGTTTATTTTATTTTTTTATTATCAACTTTATGAATAATGTTCGTGAAATAAACGCAATAAATCACAAACAAAAACAAAAGCCTATCTTGGCTTTGCATTGAAATAGCGGCATTTTGTACAAAGCAACATAATTCTTAATTAAAATTATACCATTTTGTAATTTCCCTCTCAGTGTGGACCTGCAAATGAAAAATAGCGCTGACGTCAGTTCGCCATGTTATTTTTCGTCTACCAAGCCCTTTGGCACAGCACAAAAATATAAACAGTGGTAAAAGTTTCAGAGTTTATGAGAAAATAAGGCGAAATTATTGACTGTCGGTCGATAAATATCATAATTTTGATCAAAGTATTTTGTACTAAGCACGTTTAAAAATTATCGAGAAAGATAATAATGACTGGACTTTTAAGTAACTAAATTCCACGACATCATCATTATCAGTTTATATCTGTCTGTCCACTGCCACGACATACAATTTTCTAATTTGAAATTTCTGATTTACTTTTTAGGGTTCCGAACCCAAAGGGTATCAACGGAACCCTATTACTGAGACTCCGTTGTCCGTCTGTCTGTCTGTCTGTCTGTCTGTCCGTCTGTCACCAGGCTGTATCTCATGAACCGTGATAGTTAGACGGTTAAAATTTTCACAGATGATGTATTTCTGTTGCCGCTATAACAACAAATATTAAGAACAGAACAAAGTTAAAAATTAAAGAAAAGTTTAAAAAAAAGTTTTTTACGATAGCGCAGCGCCATCTAGCTGGCATCAAAGATGGCGCTATCGTCTTTACCTTAATCTGAATCTCGGAAGCGGCTCCAACGACTAAATAAAATTTAGTATACCTACAGGGGATTTCGGGGGCGATAAATCGATCTAGCTAGGAGTCATTTTCAGAAAATGTTGTTTTATTCGTGTTTTCAATAATCACCTTTATTGATAATCATCTTAAAATATGACTCTTCCCGACATCTATTGGCGAGTAGAAGTACTGTGTCGGTAAAGCAGTTAGTTGCTCTCAATTAAAAAAATAGTATTATTATTTGTCAATAGATGTCGGGAAGAGTCATATTTGTCTGTTTAAGTGGCAAAAAATACCGGTCAACCAGATATTTAATAATATTAATTACTACAATTACTATTACTACTATATAATACTATTCTATCTTGGTGTTAACGTTTACTTAGTTGGTGTTAGAAGTTCGTTAGAAATTCGATAGATGGCGTTCGGAACCCTCCGTGTGCAGGACAAAAGTCTGACTCGCACTTGGCCAGTTTTATTTTAACTAGAAGTGCCCCGCGGCTTCGCCCGCATTAAAAAAAAAGTTCTTAACGCGGGCAAAGCCGCGAGGCCATTCACCTAAAATTTTTCGTAAAAACCTCACTATCATAAAAACATATCAAAAAAGAATTAGCCAAATCGGTCCATCCGTTTTCAAGTTATCATGTGAGAAAGGGAAACAGGGATTCATTTTTATAAAGTCCGAAAATCCATATTGATGTTCAGACTTTATTACCACATTTCACCCTCTTAGGGGTAAAATTTCGAAAAATCCTGAAACACGTATTTACTTATTTGTTTACAGAAGTACTTGTGTGAAGTTTCGAATAATAAAAACGACTACCTTTCTATCTTGTTTCTCCATACAATGTTTGAACCGCCGTTACATCCCCCTAGGGGGTAAATTTTGGAAAATCCTTTCTTAATACTACACCCTTGCGTACTAAAACAAATTTACCCTCCAAATTTCAAGTCTATACAACCAGTAGTTTAGGCTGTGCATTGTCTATAAGTCAGTCAGTCAGTATGTTAGGACAAACATTCTTATAGTATTAGATAAGCGAAACAATTAGTGTCTAACTAAGAACAACCAATGCAATTTTGTTATAATCTTTTGCTTAAAGTTTAGAATAGTTGATCACTTTGACCTGAGTTCACCTCCTGTCTTAACCTACACTGTGGCAACGAAAGAAGGTGATTTATGAAAACAGGTGACTCGCGAGGACGGAAGTCTCATTTAGAAGGTCTTGACTGATTTTATTTTTACGTTTTCCTTTTGGCAAGAATTTATTGGTATTATTGGATTTTCCAGATAAAATACGAGAGCTTATTAATTTAATAAAATGTAATAAATGGCTATTAAACAATTCTTGGACATTAAATCAGTTCTATTGCTATAATTATATTCTGGAGTATTTGTAATTGTTTTTATTTTACTATTCATATTTAACAGAATAATTATGTATATTGTGTACCTTATTCAATATAGTTTAACAAATAGTGAATCTGATAGGGATCACTATTGAAAAATTACTACAGACTTCGCATACTTTGGAAAGTTAATTTGCCAGCCAAAATAAAGTACCAATTCAAAAACAAAACTCAAAAGTAACTTATATAATTGTAATTATTTTTGTAGGTACTAAGAAGAACTATATTTTTCCAAACAAAAAGTTCGTGTAAAACCAAACTTAAGAAAAACCCAAATAATTCAGCGTACACGTCAAATAAATAACCAGCTTACACTTCGAGGCCCCAATCATGGCTCACACGTAAATTAATAACTCTGTGTAAAGTGTTTGCGTGTTAATATACAATTAACATTTTGTGCAGTGCGGCAAAGTATTGTTTTTATAATTACTTGATTTGGATTCACAAGGCTGACTGTAAAGTTTTTATTGCAGGTGGGCGTGGAATTGAATATGATTAACTTATTTGAGGGCTTGCACACTTTCCGCACTAGCTTTTTACCCCCGACACAATAAGAGTGGTGTTATATGTTTGACGTGTGAATCTCTGTATGTGTATCTGTCTGTGATATCGTAGCCCTCGAGCTAATGAACTGATTTGATTTTGATTTAATTGTTTTGTTTGTTTGATAGGTGACCGAATCGAGAGTGTTTGTAGCTTTTATCTTCTTTCAACTGCAAATGAAAATATGCTACTGATACATATTCTAGATTATAAAATTTACGAGTATTTGTGTGTGATTCAGTAATGTAAAAGTAGCGAACACGCTGCGATCGTGTTTTCAGTACAGCACACTTTAATTTAATATCACCACCGCGTTGCATAATAATTATGCAATCCCTGCTGTGCAGGAATGTATGGGAGAGATGTATTTGATAATAAAATGGACGTATTAAAAAAGGGTACATACTGAGACTAATTACTGCGATTCCACTGTCCATCTGACCGTCCGTCCGTCCGTCCGTCTGTTAGAGAGCTGCTTTTAAACCGTAATAGGTTCAGGACTTGGTCATAGCACAGTTAAAAAAATTCACAAAGTAAGTCTAACTATGGCCGCTGTAATATCAAATACTAAAAACAGAATACATTTAAAAATTAAAGTGAACCCCAGTACTAGAAGTGTAGTTCTTTCGGTGTATTTTGCTTGATCGTATGAACCGTAATTTTTTTATTAATATCTAGATAAGCAAACAAGCATGCGGCCCACCTGATGGTAAGTGGTTACCGCCGCCTATTAACACCTGCAATACCAGGGGCAATACTGGTGCGTTGCTTGCTCTTTTGAAAGAGGAATCTGTTAACTCTCCTTTTGAAGCAACCCAGATCAACCTTCTGCGGGAAAACATCGGAAGGAAGGTTATTCCACATCTCGCACGTACGCGTAAAGAATAAACGCTTAAAACGCGTTGTGTGGGAGAACCACGAATCTATAATATAAGGGTGAGCCCTCTAACGAATACGAATACGTGTTGCGGGTAATTGACCTTGAAATTTGCTCATATACTATGACTTTAAACACTGACATAAAAATTAAATTGAATTCTAAATTAAAGGATCCCATACAAGAAATATATTTTTGGGCGCTATTTGTGCTGTGGTACGGAATTCTATGTGTGCGAGTCCAACTTGCACTCGGCCAGTTTATTTTCATACTCAAACAACCTGTCACACTAAACACATGTAAACATCCTTTGCCACGCGATCAAAAAATTGTAAAAGACCAATCCAAAATGTTTTATACCAAACTGACCTACGTAAACAAAAGAATAAATCTTCAATTGTTTCCATTGCAACTGTACAAAATATCTCTGCTAGACCAATAGTTTAAAACATCGCACCAATAGAATAGAGATTTTTAACCAGGCAAACAAAATCTTCTCCCCTCTGCCCCTTAGTCCCCTCTCCCCCTCAATTTATGGATCTCCGGGGATGTGGATTTATGTGAAGGCGATTAGTTGAATGCTTTTTAAATGGGATGTCGTAACGACTTTCGACATCGGGGCCGTTGGGATATCGGGGCATAAACGATTTGAATTTAGAACATGTGTTTTTGTAAGAGGCATATTTAGGAAAATCGTTTGTTTATAGCCTTATTTCGGTTTAAGTTTAGGTTCGTTGTTTTAATTTCACTGCGCATGTTTAAGAACAGCGATTACTTAGTACGCAAAAGGATGTTAGAATTCTACGAAAGTTTTAAAATTACTGTGTCAATCAGAAAATTCAACTAAGATCAACTACCTTCAAATCAAGGCTTTCCTAAAATATATTGTTTACTAAGTTACTACTATTACTATTTACTATTTCTACCATACAAAACAACGAACGTATTTATGTAGTTATATCATTTTAATATCCATAAGAACAAATTAACATAAAAATAAAACTAAAATACTAACGATGACTTATGTCAAAATACAAACTACAAATTTAAAAAAAAGAATAGTTTAATTTTGTTCGAAGTAGAAACATCACTCGTAGGTATATTCGTTTGTTCATTTTTTTTACAAGGAATATTTACCAATCTAATAAATTTAGACATTAATAATGTATAAGACTGCTAAAATCTCACCATATATATATATTTTAATCGGATTGGCCAACTTTTGACCAAATGACCACTATCTCACTTGGTGGTAAGCGATTATATGTTCAAAAGTGGTAAATAAGTTAGACCTAGAACGGTCTGGTCTGACTCTCAAGGGCTGTGCTGACAGAACACCGTAAAGTTATGGCGGCAGATTTTCTTGTTGATAGCGGTAAGCTACTTTTTGCTAGGTAGGAAGTCAGACAGAAGATCGATATAATGCTCTTATAACATGTCGACAATTATCCATGCTAGGATTCGAACCGGCAACGTCCCGATTATAAGTGTAGCTATCTATTCTTTACGCCAATGGACCGTCAAAAAATTTACATTATTATCACTATAGTTTTACTATCCTTATGTACAGTACAGCAAAGGAATGGAATAAGTACTATATTTATGTGCGCTTTTTACAGTGACCCTCCGGTGAATGAACACATCATTAAGAATTTCCCAACCCCCGCATGGTGGTAGGATACCATCTAGTGTCTGCCTGGCCACTGCTACCACACTCGAAGTTAGAAAATCTGTCGTCAAACATCTAATGTGTTCCGGCAGCTATCTTTGAGAGCCAGTTCCCATTTTAGGCCTAGAGTGCTACCATCCAAGACCACATCATCACTTACCAACAGGTGAGTATAGTGGTCAAACGCTAGCTTAAATTAAATTAAGAAAAAAACTATCATCAAAGATAATTAATGGTTAAATCCCTGCCCTATTTAATAAGAATTTAAACCTTAATTATCATCTTTTAAATGTAGGTTACACAAAATCCCCCAAAACGAGTTCAGTTTCCAAAAGCAAGTAAAACTTTAGGCACGTAATGACATCACGAAGCAGAAAAATTAGGTCACCTTAATCTTTCAGGAAATAAAAAATGTGGAAAGTCCCTGTTCACTGATTTCAGTGAAAAATGTGTACTGAAACGGCTAATTTTGTAATTAAAATGGCTTTTCTAGTGGTTTTGGAAGTTAAGAATGAATTGCTTTAGTTTTAAAGTCTAAGGGCATCTTTCGCTACGTTTTAGGGAAGTTTAAAGTACTAGGCTACTGGTAAATGTACTGAGTTTCAGCATCTGCGGATTTTCCAACGACTGAATGTGATTTTCATTGGATTAACTAGATCGCGGACTAGTTTAACCAGTTCCTGATAAGCCTGTTAGGAAATTATTTGACAAATTTTGGTCTACTTTTATTTGGCGTTATGTGTCAGATTATCTGAAACTATTTCAGTAGCCAGTGGCCTGACTGATTGATATCTTGTACCTAACGGATGCAAGCACATGCTTCATGGAAAGCTTTGAGGGCCCAGTGATGTAGTGGAAGAATGGTCGACTTTGACGCCAGAGGTACCGAGTTCAATCCCCGCCGTGCACCATTGGATTTTTCTATCGAAAAATGTATGTGCGCTTTCTTCAAGTTAGAAAATCTGTCGCCAAACATCTAACGTGTTCCGGCAGCTATCCTTAAGAGCCAGTTCCCATTCTAGGCCTAGCGTGCTACCATCCTCGAGTGCATCATCACTTACCAGCAGGTAAGATAGTGGTCAAACGCTAGTCTATATGTTATCAAAAAAAAAATGAAGTTTACCTTTATTGAGATCCTCTCAGAATAATGAGTTAGCCATTATTATTATAATTCATTTTAACCAACTTCAAAAAAAGGAGGAGGTTTCTCAATTCGACCGTATATATATTTTTATGTGTGTTCGCGGATTAATTCGTCGTTTATGAACCGATTTTGATGATTCTTATTGTTGGAAAGTAGATATATAAAGGTTGGAGCAATAGTAATTTCATTCAGATCTGATAAATATGGAGATAAACACCTCTACTTGGTTCTGAAAATTAATAGCGCGGCATTTGAAGTCGGTTCTCTTAGTTTTTTAAATGATCTTATAATTACTGATTTTACAACATTGCAAAGTTGTTAAGCCCTATTTTGTCCCAGCTAAGTGGTCTTACTAAGAGTCTGAACTAGGTCGACTTTAGCTTACTTCAGCGCTTCTACCAGGACTTAGTCCCAACTTAGTTTTAACTTCACCGCTCCAGAATCATAAAAATACTTTCAGTAAGTTACAAAGTTCCAGCCAAGTTTTAGTTAGTTTTGGAAATTCATTTGGTGCAGGAATGGGCTTACTGCATTTTAATATGTTTTCTTACATAATTACTTTTTTCAGTTGGAAATAATGTTATTGCGGATTTTACCTAATAAACTAACAAAATATTTAGAAATGACTTTATATTTTTGTACATTAGACAAAAATGGTAGATCATCGCTTACCATCAGGCGATCATCATGTCCTGTTCCTTTTTATCATAAAAAATATGTATAGAGAAATTTTCTTTCTATTTAGAAACAATATAATAAAATAATTTATAAATAATAGATCATTTTAATGGGTGGCACTGATCTAAATAATTTAGATAAATTTTTTCGTGTCGCTTGGAGAACCGTTTGACCACTATCTCACCTGGGGCCTTATTCAGTATGACCAATGAGATAACGCGTTCCTTAACGCGCCACGTTGCGTTATTGAAAAATTGTATTCTGTATGCCACACGATAGGTAAATTATACAAAACGCGCGCGTTACACGTCCTCATATGTCACGATATTTTGACAGCTCAAAACGCGCTCATAACATTACCCTACCGCGTTTTAATTGGCATAGAGAATACCATAACGCGGAGATAACGTAACACGGCACGGTAAGACTTTAAAATGGTCATACTGAATAAGGCCCCTGGATGTTAAGAGATAAGGCTCTTGACAACTTGACTTAAGTTTGAATCATTATCGTGCAATATGGTGATATTGCACGATGGTGATATGAGAGGGGAGGCCTCTTCCAAACTGGCACAAAACATCATTCCTCTAAATAATGTGGTGGTAACCTAGTAAGTAACCACGCGATAACGAGTGCGCAATGCAATTGAATTAAATATGTGTTTCGACCTGCTGACGTATTGTATCTACGAGCTTGTATGCACTAGACAGATGTGAGTATGAACTATATAATTTTAAAAAATGTAACTCCTAATAAAAATAAAAATAAATAAAAAATCCAGTTGCGTATAACCAATTATTTTAAATATATTATATAGGCTAACTTTTGACCACTATCTCACCTGTTGGTAAGTGATGATGCGGTTGAAGATGGTCAGCACGCTAGGCTTGGAATGGGAACTGGCTCTCAAGGATAGCTGCCGGAACACATTAGATGTTTGGCGACAGATTTTCTAACTTGAGGGTGATAGCTGGCCAGACGGACTTTAGATAGTGTCCTACCACCATGCAAACATTAAGAAACAAGCCCAGTAGTTTTAAATTCTGTTGAGTTATTACTTAAAGGTACGATCACACCGCGATGTTTGCGTGCGCGATATAGGCGGTGATCAGGTAGCGCAGTAGTATTTGTACCGACAAGTTCACACCAAACGCGATTTACGACGATCAGAAAACAATAGAAACTCAGATCGCGAACGCGCACGCGGACGCAAGACGCCGCGGTGTGGTCGTATCTTACAGATCTGAATTACTACACCATTGAAATAGTAAACATAAATTCTAATGCATAACAGACAGACTCAGAGTCTGGGCCCCTTGGCAAGAACTGTTTTAAACTTACTCTTGAAGGTAAAACACTGTTACCGAGTTTATCTTATTACCGTGTCTATTGTTTCTATTACCTAATTCAAGACACCCATTCCGTTTCACCGGTAATGACGCCATAATGACAACAGTAACATTTCAAATTAATTCTTTAGAACAAAGCTTAATAAAGTGATTTGGACGGACGCCAGCCAGAAGCTTCTGGGTGATTTTGGTTTGAAGTAGAATTTGAGACAGTGCTTTAGGTTTATTTTGTACTGAATTGTCTTTACTCGTGTTAACTTTATGCTGGGTACACAATGAACAATTGGAGACGATCGAACCAGTGTAGACGTCATGGCGAAAGCAATTAAGTGAACCCAGACGAGGGCCTTCGTCCGCATTCGGCCGTGCGCCGGCGGCTGTTCCTACCCTTTTGTAGTGGGTAGACTTCTGCTAGTCCACCTGGCGCAGTATTACAGTGCTTTGTTAGTAACTCATTCATGAAATAGAAAATTTGCTGCCATAACTTAACGGTGTTCCGGCAGCACAGCCTCGAGAGTCAGACCATTCCAAGCCTTGCGAGATAGTGGTCAAACGCTAGCCTTTAAGATAGAATGTGAGACGGATTTCGAACAGAGCGGAATGACAATAATGTTTTTCGCGTGATTGAGAAGTACACACTGATAGACGCGCAACACAATTTTCTATCGACGTAAGCGCTAAAACTGTTTTCACCTAATTACAAATTAATTATACAACCAATCGAAATAATTAACAACGTAACTAAAAAAAAACTAAGTTTCTTGACAAAACATTAACCCTCCAAAAATGTGCTGTTCCTGAGATAAAAAGCAAAATGTGTGAAAAATATGTATTAAAAAAAATACTATAGTTAAAATGTTCTCCCATTGTATTTCAAAAACACCAAATCCGAGTTAAAAGTTTGAAGTGTTTATTACCTAAATATTAAGATGGTAACATGCACAGATTCTGAGATAAATAACGATTTCAAACAACAAAATTGCATATTGCACGCTCCGGTAAAGGAAGGATGCTAGTCTTACTGAATCTACTGACAAAAATACATAGGCTATACATAAAAGTACATGTAAAAAAAACCTTTTATTACTCGGTAAGTTTTTCTATCACAATGCACTATCCATTCCAAACTTGCTAATAAGTGCGTCGTAAGAAGGAGGAGAGAATGGCAGCCACTATATAGAACTATATTCTTACTAAAGTATTCTGCAACTTAAGCTTTCTTAATACCTACCATTTGAAAGTACAGTTTTACGCATGTTTCTACTTCCGTTAGCTATGAATAGGTATCGTATTAAAGTGTGGTATAATTTTTCGGTGTTTCGTGAGGGGTCAACAAAATACCGTTGCCCTCAACATTGAGCCGTCATCATAATTATAAATGATACCCTGAATATTACTGGTTGGTTTGTTTACAGTACATTAAGGTATATTCTCAGACTACCATAAAAAAGTTGCATTTTTTTAACCCAATTATGCATTGCATGTAGCGCCATCTATCACTAATTGGGTTTTTATAAAAAAGGTTTTTTTATAATATAATAAAAGGTCTGAAGGTATATAAAATTCTATGCTTCGGCCGTGGTACAAATCAAACGGAGACATGTCAGTACACAAAGTTCTAAAATGATAGTCGGTGCATCATCATTTAACATCATTGAGAGTATTGTCATTTTCTTGTAAGAATGTAAATAAAACAATCTTAAGTTGATCGATGGTGTCATCATCATCATTATCAGCCAATTTCCGTCTACTGCTGGACATAGGCCTCTCCTATAGCATGAAGGTGTAATAGTGTGTAAAATATATATTAGGCTACTGTATCCCGCGGTTTTACCCGCGTAGACAGTGTTCTCGTGGGAATATCGGAATTAAGATTAATCAAGGGTCTAGGCTATCGAGATGCCAAATTTAAGCCAATCGGTTGAGTAGTTTTAGCCTAAAGAAGTAATAAACATATATACACACTTACAAACTTTTGCCTTAATAATATAAGAAGGTTTGAGGGCCCGATGGCGTAATCGGGAGAACGGTCGGCTTTGATGCCAGAGGTACCGATTTAAAGCCACGCCGTGCACCAATGGATTTTTTATCGAAAAATGTATGCGCGCTTTTCTCACTGGCCCTCCGGTGAAGGAAAAAGATCGTTAAGAAACCAACAACCCCCGCATGGTGGTAGGACACTATCTAGTGTCCGCCTGGCCAGCTACCAAACTCAAGTTGCTGTCACCGAACATCTAATGTGTTTCGGCAGCTATTTTTGAGAGCCAGTTCCCATTCTAGGCCTAGCGTGCTTACCATCCTCGACCGCATCACCACTTACCTACTGGTGAGATAGTGGTCAAACGCTAGCCTATAAGTAATAAAATTAAAAAAAAGGTTAGTAGGATAGTAGTATTTTGTGATTCAGTCGCATAAATCATGGAAACTTTAGTATTAGTATGAATAAAATGAAATTATATTATTGTAAGTTGTACATTCTTGCTGTTAGATAGAACCACTATTGCAAAATAAAAATATATAAATGATCTACGGAAACTCTTTACCGAGGAACAGCATTCGGAGCATCGCGTATGCGAGCGCGTGGTTGCAGTACGGTCAGAAAATAAATTATTTATTACTCTGAAGCGATTTGTATTCGGAAACTTCCAACTTGCATTTGAAAGTTTGAAAGCTTTTTGTAAGCTTTGGTAACGTAAGGAATGAATAGTAAAGCTGATTTTTCTTTACTTTAATTTTTAACATAAGCTTGTGCAGTTACTCGATACATTAAAAGGCGATAAGCCTCTTGCTCTTGGTTTAGTTGTATATGGTTAAAAAGAATTTTATGTTTTTTAATATATTGTAGCTAGCAGAATTTTGTTTAATAATTCATTTAAGATTTAAAACACTAAGATAACTGACTTTAAACGTCGTGCTAGTCATTTTCAGTACCAATTATAAAGTGTTTATCTCCATATATGTCTGGTGACACTGAACATAATATTTCGAAGAAATTTTAATAAGACCACCTGGAATGTATAGGTGTACTCTTTTCAACAAAAAAGAAAGATTCAGACGTCTTCAGTAATCGGCATACATACATAAATGAAAAAATTCGACGAATTTAGAACAATTAAGAACGGAGGGGGTTCTTAATTGTTCTTTTTGTGAAGTCGGTTTATGATAAAACATGTTTTATCATAAATATTGTTTCAGCTATCCATGACACTCCCAAACGATTAACTTCGTAAATGATAATTCGTAAACGATTAACTTCGTAATTATAAAATGCGCATAAAAAATGTATATTTATTTATAAAGGTTTAAATTGAAATCTGTGATAAAACTTTAAAAAACAAACTTTTCAGTGAAAACTACCCTTCCAAATAACCTAATCGTAGCTACTAATCAAAAAGTTATACCATTAGGGTTTAAATTATGATAATTAAAAGCGGTAAATTACCCGTTGTGGATTATGAAAATATTGCATGTGATATTGGACTATGGAATCAAAATTGCGTTTTATGTATCGCTTAAAAAATCAAACATTTCTAACCTCGCATGCCTGATTGCGCTGATGATTGAAAGTAGATATGCGAAGAAATTATGCCTTATTATTGGTACTTAAATTTCAATTTCTAAATCGCCGCCCTCACCAATAGCGTGAAAAGTGTGGTGTTAAATAATTTAAGGTCGTCTTACTACTAAGTGTTAAAACAATAAGATAGCTTAATTAACTAATACGTTTAATTACTCCATTGCAATATATCGTGTTTATTATTATATTCGAATATAACGTAAGAAGATTGACATTTGTCTTTGACAGAAAACACAACGCTTTTTAGTTAACGCGATTAATTTCACTCATAATAATAAAATGTTCTACGCCAAGAAACTTATATGAAAACCTATCCCCAAACAATTGCATATTTTATACATAAATGCAACAAATTTATCACAAATATAGTTCCACTGCCATTGAACTATAAATCAGTTGCAACTTTTCTGTTCCGAGTAGAAATACAGGTTGTAAAAATAAATATAGTACGGTTGACTATTTTTGGGTTGAATGTTTACGTTGTGATCGCCAAAAATAGGTATACAAGCAATCGAGTAGTGCTAGATATTTTAAGTTTATCAAGAGGAGACCTATAAGGCGATATATACACTGCTCCGCGCTACGCTGCGGAGTGCGTGGCGGCGGAACCACGCATGCGGGTGCGCGAGTGCAGATGTGCATCATCACGCAGATTTTTTGTATTGATTTCTTGGACGCACTCGCGGGGGTGCGTATTTCTCCGCATGAAGACGCGTGTTCTGCAACCCTGCGCGTGAATCCGTTTTCAATGTGTTGCGCTACGCGTGTTTTCTATACAAACACAGATACTTGCAAACTACGTAAGAAAACGCACTCCAGCGCTACGCACGCGTGATGCGGTGGTGCAGTGTGGAAATCACGTAACCGGCAAACTTGTATGAAAGCGCTCATGAAAGTGGGAGAAGCGAAAGAGGTATGACATGATCCTAGCATGTGGAAAGAAGTAGTCTCTGCCTACCATGATGGTAAAAAGGCATGATTTTATGTATGTATGTAAGAGGAGAAATTATGAATGTGCTATATGCATTAAATATAAAGTTGGTGGCAGTGTAGTAGGTAGTGATAAATGGGTGATCTCTGGTAGCATCGGTTATGGCTCCAACCACGCACTAAATTGTTTCACCTTGTTTCAAAGTGATAACGGCAGGAGAAGACGATTGTTTGCAATGAAATCAATAAAAAAATCAATAAACCTCTTCTCACAGTCGTCTTTATTTTTTAACCAACTTTTAAGAACGAGGAGGTTTCTAATTCGTCCGTATGATTTTGATTTTGTATGATTGTTACACGATTACTCCGCCAATTGTAAATTGATTCGAATGCTTTTTTTTCATGGATTTGGTAGAGTACATCTTTACGGTGGTTCTATTATACAATTAATTGATAGCTGCTGAATATCTCCAGAGATATGGCGATAAATATTTTAAACTTGCTACTGAAACTGCGAAGTCCCGCGGTATGACAAAACGGTATTTTTAGTTTTTTCAATTATGATTTGTGTTAATTATGAGAAATGAATTCTTTCTAGCTTAGACCGCATCGTCATTTAACATCAAATGAGATAGTAGTCAAACGCTGGTCTGTATGAGGTGGAAAAATAGAAACAGAAACCTATATAGGATGTAACTATTAGAAAATTATCAAATATTCGACAGCTGCTAGCATTTAGGTCATCGATCTCCAAGTAACGACCTAACGAGTAGCAAGTACTTGTTTTTACACTTACCTACCTATTGAGCTAGCGAGTGCTAGCATACGACGCGTGTGCTACTATAAAACGCTAAAATAATCTGGCTAAGTGGATGTCGGACTCGCACTCATAGGGTTCCGTAACAGTAGAGTATTTTATAACTCTAATTTTTCGCCACCAAAAAATTAACTTTGTTTTTCATAGAGTTTGTATGGCTAAAACCATCTTCGATATTATGCCATTTTAATGAAACCGGTTTGGGGCACATCGGTTGGGTAGTTTCAAGCCTAACGTACAAAGGTAGAAACATTCATAGATTGAGAGTAGAAAGAGATAGAGATATGTTTACGTGCTTGCGTGCCGATAAATGGGTACCTATTTAACCTAATGGGTGTTTGGGAAACTATTCTAAAGAAGTGTAAATGATAGTTCGATAATATTTGTTACTGAAAATTTGGTAATCGTATTATTGAATTATCGTTACTTTGATACGTTTAGTATTGATTTATTAAATCCTCTATAAAATAAACTTCTTAAGTTAGTTTAATATTAGTCAAAATAATATTTTCGACCTGCTAAAGCTTCGATAATTTTAATTTTTTAATTTGCTCTTTTCCACTACATCAATTAAATTATAAGATCTGAATAATAATTGAAACTAGCAGCGACAGACAACTTCACCCGCGTCAAAATGTATGCTGTTTCTTGATCATTATTTTTATTTTTTGAATATAAGCCCATTACCGTTTATTTCCCATTACCTTCGAGCATTTACCAATGGAGATGTTAACGTTGTAATCCGCAAACATTTTTTCTGCCAATTCTTACGGGGGACGAGGTAAACACGCATTGCACACACACAAATCACTCACTTAACGATCCCGCACACTAGCTTGAAACACGCACACAGTATTAAAAATACAGCGTAGTTACGCAAGCTCATATGGCCAAAAATGGCTATATGGCCAGCAGAGGGGTACGCCTTGCGTTAACATCTCCTTTGGTAAATGCTCGAAGCTTGCTGTACATTATCATAGGCCTCTCCTAAGGCACGTTCCCACTCCTACAATCGATTCATAAAGCTCCACAGTAAAGTAAAATTATACAGACATTTTAGCTGATAAAGCAACAAATTCTCTCAGTTGCTATCCAACCATCAATCAGTGTTGCCAATTTACGGAGAATTCCCCCGAAAATTATAAATAGGATTCTTAATACCCCACCCTATTATTTTCTTAATGAAGTCAAGATTGAGGCCTTCTGAAATCCTCTCAGGATGAAAATGAAATTGAATGAGAAACACGAAAACTTATTTTAATATCTTCAAGGGGAAAATTATTAAAATTTCTTCCAGGCGACTTGTGACGTTTATTGAGATATTGTTTGTTTGGAGGTCACGGAGCTTAATATTTGGTGGAGATCGTCTGGCTTTTTGGCAGTGGCTCGTGATAATTGTAATTCAATGTTGAATCGGAATTTGATTTTTATGTTTGCAGTTATTTTTTTCTTGTACCGGCGACCTTTTTATAGTAATTATTGTTAAGTGCCTTGGTCTGTTTGGTGTTTTAGAAATTAGGGTAATTGAGTATTAAGTGGGGATATGATTACATATGCAGTTTTTTTTAAGGCACCTATATACGAGTATTTAAGGTATATAGAACGTAAAAATTATAAGATTACAAACTACCAGCAGATCAAACCGTCATTTAAGGTAGTAGCTAACAGGATATGCAAAACGCTCGCCTGGTGCTAATCAAATGAAGATGATTATAACATATACTGTGGCACGCAAAACTTCAGTTTGCCAGAATTTTGCGGGTCACTGCAATGCACCAACTACCTTAAGACTTCGTATGTTATGTCTCAGACGCCCTGTAATTTCACTAAATTAGCATAAGTGTCATACTCTTAGTTTTGTATCGTAAAAATTGTCGTATAAAAAGCTGCGAGTTTTTAGATTTTATTAACCTAAAACCCCGGCCATAATGTTTTATATTAACGGCAAAATATTACTTGGCTATTGAGTAAGCTTCTTATATTAAGCTTAACTAAAATCGATATCATTTCGCGGTTTCATTTTCTAATGCATTGGAGTTCTGTTGGTCTTAATAGAGCCGTATGTACAACCACTGTTAGTTACTGAGCCGTTAAATTTAAAATGTTTTTCTGTTCAATAGTATAGTGTCAATTAAAATTACACCTTATAGTAAGTCATATCATATCGATGTTCCGCATGACTTGATACCGAAAAGTAACTAACCACCAACAAGGAGAAAATCTGTCACCATAACCTAACGGTGTTTCGGCAGCGCGCATGCCTTTAGAGTCAGAGTATTTTATGCCCAGCGAGTTCACCATCTTCATCGCTTATCACCAGTTGAGATAATTGTAAAACGGTAATCTATAAGACATAAGATATTTAAAAAATAATAACACCGTATGATACTTAACATCACGATGTCTCGAAGTAACGGATGTAGAGAGAATTCCGGTTAGCGTTTTAATTTTCTAATGGATTGGAATAAAGACTCTTCACATTATCATAGTGTGCACTCTAGTTGCACCTCGCGGCTTCAGCCACGTCAAAATTATACAAGACTGAGAGCTGTATTCATAAATATTTTAATAAACGCATAGCGGTGGACTCAACACAAAGACTGTCAATGATGTATTGGTTGGTTGAATGGTTTGAATAACAATATGCGTTTGCAAGCATTGTGTGACCTCATAGTGTGGTTTATGAATACGGGTGTTATTGTGGCATGGCTACCCTGTGCAACTTTTTAGTTAAGTCGGGGTCAATCATTGGCCACCGGTGGGTATCAAATTTTTGAATCTGCCAATGTCTGAAAATGAGGTAAGTTTCCGCTAGAATATTTACGACGTTTGCGCCGATTTTATAGTCGATATTTCTAATTATAAAAGTAATCAAGTCTTCTACAATGGGGAGTATGGGAACGTCCACATAAGGTTTTTATGTGAATCGGACAAATACATTCTATACGTGCAAATAAAAATATTGATCAGATTTGAGAAGTATTATGGCATAGTCGTAGTAAACGGGTGTAACTATTTCTTAAACATTGTGTCTTGATATCTGATAGGTATACGGAGCCGAGACGTGGACACTCACAGTTCGACTGGTCCACCAATTTAAAGTCACTCAGCGAGCTATGGAGAGAGCTATGCTCGGAATTTTTTTGCGGGTTCGAATCCGGAACGAAGTAATTCGCCATACAACTAAAGTTATCGACATAGCTCAACAGATTAGAAAACTGCAGTGGCAGTGGGCTGGTCATATCTGCCGCAGGACTGATAACCGTTGGGGTAGACTTGTCCTAGAGTGGAGACCGCGAATCGGTAAACGAAGCGTAGGACGTCCTGTGACCTGTGACCAGGTGGAGCGACGACATACGCAAAGCGGTGGGCAGTGACTGGAAAAGAAGAGCCGAAGATCGGGCTCAGTGGCGCATCTTGGGAGAGGCCTACGTCCAGCAGTGGACTGACACCGACTGATGATTATGATGATGATCTGATAGGATAGCGTCTGACTGTCAGTGGCTGTACTGCCGAAACACTGTAAGGATATGGTGGTAGATTTTCTCCTTGATAGTAGTAAATATGTTGTGTATTAAACATTAAGTATCGGTTAATGTGCCTATGTAATAGGACAACGTTGAAAATTTGATACTATGTGTTATCTTCAGCGATTTTCTGTGAAAGCTTTCTTCAGAATTTACATTTTTACTTGGGTCATGACTTCTAGTAGACAGACTCTGCTTATATTCTTTAACGACTTTAATTAACTTTAATAACATCTGATACTGGCAATAATTAAATTAATACACTAAGGGCTAGTTTCACCGGTTCCTGCGTTAATATGAAGAAATCTTACAGATTTTTGACAGCTTTTATATGGCGCCATGTGTCAGATAACTATCTAAAGCATTATCAGGAAGTCGTGAAACTAGCCCTTATTATGGAAAGTTATAATAAAACTTTAAGTAATAAAAACTGATTTTAGAGGTATTGAAACGTGTTCACCATTTTCGACCACATCATCGCTTTTACAACCAAGCGAGAGAGTGGTTGACCACGCTAGCTAAAACAAATAAAATGTAAAACAATCTTCAATACTAAAAAACAATACTAAAAAAACGCTAGTACATGCTATACAAAGATACTAATTACTAAAATTAGTATACATTGTCATATTAGTGGGCAAAGGCCTCAAGTCAAATAAACGATGACTAGGTAACAATCATAATATTTGTAATTGCCGACAATTAATACTTCAGTGTACAATTTTAATCGATTCAAAGTAAATACCATCCTTAGAAACGTTAATAAAATAAACTTTGTATATTCCTTTTTGGTATTAATCACATTTAACAATATTCAAATTATAGCTATTATATCAGATTCTGTGCCTCGTTGTTATTGGTTTATAAAACAATTGTACAACACAAATTAAATTAGTATTAATCCGCTTTTATCCGGATTTATCGGGATTTATC
This sequence comes from Cabera pusaria, assembly GCA_954871355.1. Taxonomy (NCBI): domain Eukaryota; kingdom Metazoa; phylum Arthropoda; class Insecta; order Lepidoptera; family Geometridae; genus Cabera; species Cabera pusaria. Next base: position 4,790,894 of record OX940897.1, read on the forward strand.
CCGCGGGAGCATTTTCCAACTCCATCGGCAAGTTTGAACGCTTGGCTCTCCCGCAAAACCTTACGTAAGCTTCACCATCCTTATCTTTATAGCATTTTTATCTACATACTCACACAACGAAGATTCCCTCAAAAAACCTCCAGAAAAATGCCAACAACTAGTAACCAACCTATGTGTAATAACTTTTAACACATTAAAAAAATAACACGTTGTATTGCTTCACGAATTTTCAATTCCTTTTTCGAAAATACTCAATTTTTGACAGATGAAGATTGACAGTTCGAAAAGGCGCGAAAGCGGAATTGACAGTTTGTTCTTTTATTTACTATTTACGAAGAAGAGCATACAGCCAGGGCGGTCGTGTTGTGATCGGGGGAGGAATGTTTACTTGGAGAAGAGAAAGCGCGCGGCCCGGCTGGCGACTGCCGGCAAAGTAAAGCCTCTCCATTCAGTGTTACCAGGGTAATACCTGAACTCTCACATTATATTCCCGGCATGAAAATAAATATTTATTTTTTATCAAATACAATCTTATAAATAACTTGCATCTAATTGTTTTTCCATTTTATGGGCATCTGCGAATCGATTAACATAGCTAAACATTGTTATTTACATTACACGCCGTTTATTCTAAATGTTAATCATTTTCAACATTTTAACAGAAACAATGACGTAAAAAACGAATAGCTTTTAAATAGCTTTAAAAGGTAAAATCCACCCATACAAAGGGAAAATATTAACACTGGCAACATAATTTTCCATTGCTTAGCAATGCGCGCGCAGTGGTCGTAAACCTGCGTCGATTTCATTACGTAGGTGTAAGAATAAGTGGTATCCTAGAATGTTGACATTAATCGGTTATCAGTTAGTAGGCTTCGTTGATGAGACTTGACGAGATGGAGTTATACCATTGAGCACTGTTTCGTTCTCATCGCGATGTCGCTGCGTGAACTCCCGAGGATGTGCATCGGACATGCATGAAACCTAGGTCGAGACAGTCGACAACAAACAGTAGTGAGTATAATAGTCGGTGTTTTATAATCATGATTCAAACTCACGGTAACTATAAATCTAAAATAATCCTATATTATTAATTAATGATGAGTCGTTTTTTGTAGAGATGATATACATGCGTGTAATAGTAACTTTTACACGTTTTATCTACTTATTTTATCCTATGGTAAGTTTCAAAAATTATTGGTAATACCAGAGTGAGTACGAACCCGAATATACAACAAAACAACAAAAATAGAGTTTTAAGAGACCTACAAATCTAGAAAGGCTGAAGTCATCGCTTAACTTACCCTCAGACGAGTTTCTGCTTGTTCATATATAAAAGGATCGAAGTAGTGGTGTACGGACAATAAAGGATTAAAAAACATGTTTTTTTTTTTGACGTACCTATAGTATATGATATATAGTATATCTAAGCGCCCCAGAGAGAGAAGCGAAATATAAATGGTTTTGTTTCCGCTTTAACATTTAACGCGTATTTAAATACCTGGGTTCACACCGCGAACTACAGGGGAAACTACGTTTGTGACATAGGAAAACAAACTTGCGAACGCACTCGTAGATATCGTACTGTAAATCGTCGTAGCACGTCGTAGCATGTCGTAGCATGGTCAGTATGATAGTGAAAGACTATAACTGAGGCAACTTCTTTGGAGATAAACAGATTTCTTTCTTTGGCAGTACGTGATTTTATGTAAAGAATGTGGTATTTCGGACAAGCTAGCTTTTGACCACTATATCAACGATGAAATATAAGACAGATTCGTGATATTCTGCAATTGGAAGATAGCAGTTACACGAGTTGCTGGACAATCTGAGAATAGGACTTAAGTCTTTGAGTATTATACCAAGTTACTCAAAGACTTAAGTCAGTTATTTGTCTAGGATCACAGATTATCTTCCGTAAACCAGCACCAGACATCATACCGGAATTCGATGATGTAAGGTTGGCGGTACATTTCAGATCCCTTTAAAGGTGGTAAGCTACTTTTTGATATTCTGCTCTTAATACCACCTACGTGAAACTTCTACCACCAGTCTAAATCTATCTTTACCTGTAACCTGGCCGTTGCATAAAATGGCTGCCATTCATTGTCCATTGATGAGCAATGGCTGCCATTGCCAGGGTTGTATCCATCAAGGTCATCAATGGACAATTAATGGCAGCCATTTGATATTACATTATGATAAAAGGTATGCACCTTTTTTGGTCTTTCCATTGAGGCAAATGAATCGCGGCGCCTTTTTGTATTTCCTAGCTCGATAGTGCAGGCAGGTAGAATATTCTACACTGTGGCTATAGAGCTTCGATCAAGAATCTATAGATATAAGGTCGACGCAAAAAGAATGTCCCGACAAATAAGAGCTCACACCGGGCGGTGAGCTCTTATTTTGTTCGTCGAACACAAATACTTTTGTGACGAATAGCCGTAAGTATAAGATGATGTTTTACAGAATTGCGACTTTATTTTAAGGTATTATGGTTGTAAAGATGTTGATCATAAAACGGTTTTATAACTTTTGTCTCTGTTTATTAGTCAGTATACACTTTGGACAGAATTTGGATTTGATTTTGTAGGTAACCCGTTATCTATAGATTCTTGAATCAAGCTATAGAGTCACAGTGTAGTATTATGTGATAGTTTATTCATAAAGCAAGCGGCTACTTAACTGTTTGAGGTTAAATTAGATCGTTTTGGTTCAAAGCTCGTGAAGAGTTTATGAGACGTTTAGTTTACGAGTTTTGCCGTACGTGAGCTGTTATTTTTAACTATGCAAGAAGCTTAGTAGTACATCCATGTTGGTGTTAACTTTTGGTTATTTTAATGAGCAGTAGAAACAACTTCGTCTTAAAAGTTTTATGAGTCCTCTCTATTCAAAGGTTGCCTGAAAGAGATCACTAAATCCGATACGACCAGCTTTTGTAACAATAAAAAAAATGCCTTAATATTGATTGTACGTTTTAGAATTTGATTTTTTTTATGTATTAATAAAATTATATATAAAGTGAGAGTGATGCGTGTTAGGACGATAAACCTAACCTATCCTCTTAAGCGTCCTAGAATATATAGTATTTACAGTCGTATACGTCGACTGATGTTCCAGTAAAGACAAACAAAACGCTCACCTGATGGTAAGCGACAACGTCTACCAATAACCAATACTGTGGCACGCAAAACTCAGGGTAGCCAGAAATTTGCGTTGCCGCATAGCACCTGTTACCTAGAGACATTAAGATTATATTGTTTTAATGTGTTAACTCTCGATAGAGTTAACCCATAGACATATTATATTACTGGCGTAAGGACCAGCCCGTCGATGCGCCCGCTACGGCACAGAATACTTCATAGCTACGGTACAAATTGGCTCTATAACCGTTACAGTAGAGCTCGTAGAGATGGGTCTTCGTAAAATGGTTCTTTATAGTTTAGTGTAAGTGGACCCATCAATTCTGGAGCTTCATGTTATTTTTGGCCATATCCTTACCTTTAAATCAATGATTTAAACATTTTAACCTCACGGTAGCCCTATGGTAAATAATTTATTAATATATCGTTATTAAAAATAAAATTCAAAGAAAATATGTTATTAACACTTTAACATTAGGTAACGTTCGGTAATATTAAGTAACATTAGCGAATATTACATTAGAGTAATATACATATTATTATCTTATACTTACTGGACTCCAAAATATGCTGAGATACGTAGCTTCTTATTATTTCATTGCATATTTCCCATACTTACCTATACACCTAATTCTATTGTATATAAAATATTTAATTTGCATACCTAATTTATGATCAACTGCTTCTTCAAGTGATGCTTACCTGAAACAAAATATAATATCTTATTATATTTATATATTTAAAACAAGCTTTGTGGTGAGACCACAGACCAGATGACTTTTCTACCTACTCTGTAGGTGAGACCCTCGATTCATCATGCGTAGTAATAAAGATACATAGATTTACACTTTATTGAACACCTTATTTAAAAAAAAAGCAGAGTATTACTTCACAACTAATTATAATAGTGTAAAGCTGTCATGTGCGAGTCGGACTCACACACGAGGGGTTCCGTACTACCGTCATCATCATCATCATCATAATCAGCCGGTGACAATCCACTGCCGGACGTAGGCCTCTCCCAAGATACGCCACTGAGCCTGATCTTCGGCTCTTCTTGTAACTTTCGATCATTGGCAGAGAGATATGCCCTAATCGCCACGCTGGGCAGGCGGGTTGACCACCGTATGATATGTTATAATTTATTATAATAGAGCAAAAATGCCGGGAATACACTTTTCTTGTTTGGGGTAAAGGACCCCAAACAAGAAAAGTGTATTCCCGGTATATTCATATTTTTTGGAGTTATACTTCTTTTGGCGCGATAGAGAAAAATGATGAGAGTGAATTTTCACGATGCGCGCGCACACCGACACCTAAATTCTACACCGTGAAGTTAGTTCTAAGTGGCATGACTATGTTCAAGTTGTATATACTAGTATTTTTATATTTAGAACACGTGTTTCGTAAGAACGTCATATTTAACGTCATATTTTTACGTTATAAAACCTTTTTTATTTAAATAAAATCTTCTAACGCATGTACATAAGTACACACATTAGTTTTTTTTTTATTGCATTTTTATTGCCATAATATGGCTTTACTAGCACCATAATTGAATTTTTCATAGTATGTATACACTTTTTAAACTTTTCTATCTATTATCTCTCTATTTGCTATCTATCTATTATATTTCATATTGTAAGATCGATTAAATTGATCGATAAAAAAAATGTTATTTGTTGGCACAGTGGCCAAAGTAATACATATTCTGTCGAAATTTCCAGTGTCTACCTATAATGGTTCAGGAGATACAGCCCTGTGACAGAAGGACGGACGGATAGATGGATGAAAAGTGACTTTCGATCTAGCGGGTGCCACATATAAAAAGATTTTCCTAACAGCTTCCGGTACAACGACTTTTCGAAAGGGCGTACCAAATGATTTTTTTCTCCAACTGCGTTTGTCGCAACGATGGCATTCGAATCAACATTCAAATACATTATAAGTTTTTAAGTTTTCATGGTCACTGACACTATTATTAATATTGTTTTCGGGATATTTACCATGTTTTTGTTTTGATTTGAGTTTCCGAATTTTGCCATGTTCACGGACGAGTTCGTCCGCTTGTAACAGCACCGAAATATCGGAAACTCAAATCAAAAGAATAACATGGTAAATATCCCGAAAACAATATTAATAATTCGAATACATACACAAATATATTTATCAAACACAAAAAAAACGCTTAAGCGGTTAAGTTAAAAAACGATCTGGAGATAATTAGGAATATTCGTTTTTTGCACATACAACCTTTCACCTTTCACACATTCACCTCCGTTACGTTGCGAGTAATAATATTATACATTTACAACCGCCCTCTATGTATGAATTGGTGAAGCTTTTGGGAACTGGTGTGGTCAGCAGAAACGTAAATAGTGCCGGCAAATTTGCGCCACTGTCGCCGCGTGAATCTAATAGATGGCGCTGAATTAAAATATGGGGAAATAAGTATTTGTACCTCATACCCCAATGTGTAATATAATGTGCGTGAATAACAAGACCTGTGTCGGACACATTATATGCCATATCTAATGGATAAAAATCACAAAATTACATTTTGCAATTCTACATTGTTCACGTAATAGGTTACTTAAATAGAGATATATAAATAAACAGAAAAGTTTTTCTAAAGCTTAAATTAAAAGTTAATGCTCCAACGGTAGCCAATTACTGCAATACAGATAAATTAAATGGTGTTGCAGTTGTTAATAGGCGACTGTGACCGCTTACTATCATGCAGGCTGTCTGCTTGTTTACTCACTATTACATAAAAAAAGTAAAAGCGTTTATATCGACATATATATTATTTTATTTATGTTTATATTTATATCTTTAAATTTAATTTTAATATATGTAATTTAGTTTTATTTGATAATTTGTAATTAGAACTTTTAATACTATTTATTTGCTTTGTTGGATTAATGTGATATAATTTAACTTTTATAATTCAGATAACTATTTATGACATTCTAGACTGATTTATTTTTATTATGATTTAAAATGTTCTATTATAATTTAGTTGTAATATTCCTAAATTAATGTAATTGGTTTTTGTACCGTTTTGATTAAGGTTAAATAAATAAATAAATAAATAATAAATAAATAAATCAGCTATTTACCAAGTGAATACAATAAATAATAATTATTATTATATTACCGTGTATTTACCTATGAAGTATAGAAGAGCAGTGCATCGTAGCTTGGGAGACCTCTTATAACTCTAATGGCTAAATTTATCTTATAACTAGCTGTGCCCCGCTTCTTCGCCCGCGTTAAGAAGTATCCTATAGCCTATATTCTAAGTATCCTATATCCATAGTACTATCCCTATACAACATTTCAGCGAAATCAGTCCAGCCGTTTGACCGTAATGAAGTCCCAAACAAATTAACCAACTTACTTTCGCAATTATAATATTTGTGTTGATTCAGCCAAATGAAAAGAGATTAACTGTATAAACGAACACAAAAGAACAAATATTCAAACTGGAATCGCATTCACTTATGGAAGATAGTAGGTATATGTACCTACCAATGCCAATTGCTTGTATTTTGCAATGTTAATACAAAAAACTATAATTAAGCACACAAAAAACCGACTTCCATGCCTTGCGAATCGATTTCAGTAGCAAGTTTGAGACGTTTATCGTCATGTCTCTGAAGATACTTATCAGATCTTGATGAAATTACAATGGGACCACCTCGAAAACATATCCTACCGATTAAAAAAAGAATCCTTGAAATCGGTTCACAATTGATGGAGTAATCGCGTAACATACATACAAAAAAAAACAGACGAATTGAGAACCTCCTTTTTGGGATGTCGGTTGAAAAACAGTCTTGAAGGTAAAGTATATCGATATCATTAGCGGCACATACAGAAGGACTAGCTAATACCCGCGACTTTTGTTCACGTACACCAAGAATTTAGTAGCGTTCAGCGGTCATGCTATCAACAATCTCCATAGACGTAATTAAGTAACAAACAGACAGAGTTACAAACATTTTTAGGATTCCGTACCCAAAGGGTAAAAAACGAGACCCTATTACTAGGACTCTACTGTCCGTCCGCCTGTCTGTTCGTCTGTCACCAGGCATGTATCTCATGAACCGTGATAGTTTAACAGTTGAAATTTTCACAGATCATGTATTTCTGTTGCCGCTATAACAACAAGTACTAAATAATTTATGATCGTACAAAACGAAAAAACCGACTTCACATGCCGCGATAGTCAAAATAGCCAGTATCATGTCATCAAGTATACAAATTTGTCTATATTGTTTATCTCCATATCTCCGGAGATGATTATCAGATCTCGATAAAATTTGACAAAAAAGAGGCATTATCTTTTTTAAAAAAATTTTTTTCAGATCTGTTAAGATTTGACTGAGATCTAAGGTAACAAACATAAAAAAATATTATGTTTCTTTGAAGTGTTACACACTTTATATTTTTGTAAATAATGTAAATTGTTAAAAACAATTCAAAATCTCGTCCCGTCGGTGCGATGAGATTTTGGATTGTGTTTAACAATTTATAAACAAAAAGCCGTTGAATTAAGAACCTCCTCCTTATTTAAAAACAGAATAAAATAAATATTTAAGGGGGCTCCCATACAACATGATTTTTTTACCGTTTCTATAGATAATGGTATGGAACCCTTCGTGCGCCAGTCCGACTCGCACTTGGCCGGTTTTTTTATAATATTAGCAAGTATTGTATTAGTATGGATAGTATGCCTAATATAACTATTAACTATCCTAGAGCATAACAATATAGATATCACAACTTTTGCTATGTAGCTACAGGTATACTTATGTAGAGAGAACAAACAAAGGCATGTGCACACGGCGCGTTCGTTCGAGTGCGAGGCTTTGTTGCGACCTAATCCGATCATGTAAATGGACCTCGACCCGGCAAGCCTTAGGCTGAGCGCAGACTAGAGTCACGACTGTTTTGAGACAGACTTGTCTCGAGTCACGACTGTATTAAGACAAACTTGTCTCTTAAAGACAACTAGTCTAAAACAACTAGTCTTAAAATTAACTAAACAATGTATAACTTAAAAACTTAACTTTTACTATTAAGTTTAGATGATGCGATCAAAAATATTTTAACCCAAATTCTTAATTGTTCACTTTCAAATAATTCATGGTGTCAAGTCTCTCCCTATTCGGTTTGGAGGCATTGGCATCCGGAAAATTTCAAGTGTTTCGCTACCGGCCTTTTTATCTTCTACTAATAGTGTTTCAGCTCTTTTTAACAAAATAATTTCAAAATCATCATCTAAAATTTCCATAGCATACATGGAAGAAGCTAAAACGGCCTGGTCTTTGGCTTGCCCAGGTGAGGTCTTACCCAAAAAACTTAGTTCACAAAGGCTATGGGACGAGCCCTTTTGTAAAATGATTCAAGATGAACTATTTCAAAATAGTGTCGATATTAGGGACCGGGCTCGTCTTCTTGCCACACGTGAAAAAGAATCTGGATACTGGCATTACCTTCTTCCAAAATAGGTACCCTTATGGACGATGACAGGTTCTCCATTGCTGTGGGATTAAGTCTGGGCATCTCTCGGACAGTTCCTCACAATTGTCATTGCGGCAGTGAAGTAGACAGATTAGGCCACCATGGCCTGTCATGCCGCCGCTACGCTATTTACGCTTTTGATATTATATTAGGATTCGATATTCTAATTGGGGTGTCCGAGGTCTTGCGCTTATTATGTTACACGTTGTATATACGGTCGAATTGAGAAACCTCCTCCTTTTTTTGATGTTGTTTATAAATTAAGTGACTAGACTATGCGTCGACTACGTCGCTAGACAGTTTTATGATGGTTTGCGTGCTCGCATAGTTTTAAATGGAAACGACAGTCAGTTATTCAGACTTGTCGCTGTTTGTCTACGAGACGTTTCGTTTGAGTGTGCGCGTCTTCGTATTTTTTTTTACAGCAATAGTCTGTCTTAAGACTGTCGTGACTATGATCTGCGCTCAGCCTTACCATCCCGCAAATATATAAAGGTAGGCTTGTTGTTTCGTTTCATATTCGTAGTGTATGTAAATTTCGTATAGTATTTTAGTTCGGCAGACAGGTTAGAATGGATGCAATTGAATAAATACATCATCATCATCATCATCATCCGATATCAGTCCACTGCTAGACATAGGCCTCTCCCAAGTCATGCCACAGAGCCCGATCTTCGGCTCTTTGTTTCCAATCACTGCCCACCGCTTTGTAAATGTCGTCGCTCCACCTGGTCACAGGGCGTCCAACACTACGTTTACCGATTCGCGGTCTCTACTCTAGAACCAGTCTACCCCAACGGTTATCGGTCCTACAGCAGATATTGCCAGTCTACTGCCACTTCAGTTTGCTAATCCGTTGAGCTATGTCGATCACTTTAGTTCTCTGGCGAATTACTTCGTTTTGGATTCAATCCCACAGAGAAACCCCAAGCGATTAAATAAATTAATAGTTTTTAGGGTTCCGAACCCAAAGGGTACCAACGGAACCCTATTACTGAGACTTCGCTGTCCGTCTGTCTGTCTGTCTGTCTGTCTGTCTGTCCGTCTGTCACCAGGTTGTATCTCATGAACCGTGATAGTTAGACGGTTGAAATTTTCAGATGATGTATTTCTGTTGCCGCTATAACAGGAAATACTAAGAACAGAACAAAGTTAACAATTAAAGGATTTAAAACAAAAAAACGTGTTTCTGACGATAGTGCCATCTATGAAGATTCATAACACCCAGCCATTTCCGAGATTCCGAGGAGCCATTTCCGAGATTCAGATTCAGATTCCGAGATTAAGGTAAACAAGATAGCGCCATCTATGAATCTTCATAGATGGCGCTATCGTGCTTACTCGGAATCTGAATCTGAATCTCGGAAATGGCTCCTACGATTAAATAAAATGTAGTATACAGGGGATTTCGGGGGCGATAAATCGATCTTACTAGGATTCATTTTCAGAAAATGTTGTTTTTGTGTTTTCAATAATCATCTTTATCGATAATCAACGATAGATAAAATATGACTCTTCCCGACATCTATTGGCGAGTAGAAGTAGCTTTAGTGTGATTTGACTTAGTTGGTGTTATGGTGTTAGAAGTTCGTTAGATATTCGTTAGATGGCGTTCGGAACCCTCCGTGTGCGGGACAAAAGTCTGACTCGCACTTATCCAGTTTTTATTATTTGATGAAATTATAAGACGTGCTAAACAGTTTAATGGTCTCAAGGTAGCGGAGCAGATTTCATTAGCGTAAGCATTGTCGTAATGGTAACCATCCAGGATTTTACGTACGTGCCCTAGTACTTGCCTATCTGGAATAGATAGACTTCATCGTTTACCATCAGGTGAGCACCATGCATGTCATGTTAGTTGTTACATAATAAAAAATAGGTATATTTACAAACATTTTTTTTGGATTGCATGGTAAATTTATTTCTTAATTTTAAAAATAGATATATAATTAGTAAGAGTGCATACCTGTTCTTTTAGAAAACTATTTTAAAACTCTGAAAAGGAATAGGAATGTCTGCAACTATTAAAATTGTAATTTTAAGAAATGTTTTACTTTCACCATCCGAGCTCAAAGTTTTTTAATCTAAGACAGAAACAAAAAGGCCGGCTACGTTACACAAAGTTACCGAGACACCTGTTGGCATCTTTAATGGAATTTGTAGTTTGGAGGCAAAACGAACCTTTACTTCATATTATCTACCAACTTATCCGGCACCCTAAAAACTGTAAGAATTTACTTACGGTTGTTAGGGTGTCGGACCTCATTAGTAATAATTAATATCGTTAAAATACTAAAGTACGAATTAACATACAATGCGAGCAAGATTCAATAGCAAGTTAGAGGATTTTACTACTATAATTATATCCGAAGACACTCATCCAATCCTGATAAATTGACTAAAAAATTTTAGTAAAAAAAATCTTAGTATTTTGAAAGGTTTAGGCCTGCGCGCTCTAGGATATTTACGAGCTGGATAGGTGACTGATCGACTCATTCATTAATGTTCAAGGAGTTAGTTTCCTAACGAAATCACGTGTAAGTTCTATTTTGTGTGGGTTTTCTCTGCCTTTGTTTAGGAATTTCACGTTTTTGAAGTAGTTATGTCATAACTGAAATAAATTTTGATTTTTTTTTGTCGATAGACAACCACTTGACCGCCAGATGTTAAATGAAAATGCGGTCGAAGATGGAATTGGCTTATCTGGAATTAGAAGATGGCAGTGAGAAGAAGAACACACATTTATCCATTAAAGGGTCTAAGATACACATCTGGAAGACCAGTTTCACCAGTTCCTAATAGCCTATTTGTCAGTAAACTACGACTTTTAGGCCCAGTTTCAAGGGTTCCTGGAAAAGTTTCAGATAATTATCTGACACATGACGCCATATAAAATTTGTCAAAAATCTGTCAGAAAAGTTCCTGGTAATATTTGACTTATCAGGGACCGGTGAAACTGACCCTTATGTCAGATAACTATCTGAAACGTTATCAAGAACCGATAAAATTAGCCCTATGAAACTAAATTTTATGGATTTTTATTGTTTTTGGGATATCACGATTTGCGTACCAAAAATTACTTATCTTACATATTTGCTTTGTGACGATGCAATCTGTAGTGGTTGGCAGAAAAGTAATGCCAATAATATGCTCGGTAATCTGACAGAAAATTTGAAAGTTTGTGCTTTATCTATCTATATCTATATACTAATAATATAATAATCTATACTCTATACTAATATTATAAAGAGAGAATATTTGTATTTTTGTATGTTTGTAATGATTTGGCTCAAAAACTACTGAACCGATTTAAAAAGTTCTTTCACTAATACATAGAATGTACTTTCGGAATGAAAATAGGCTATATATTATCCCGTTTCAATCAAAGGTACATTCGTGGAGACCTAATTTGCAACCTAAGTCGGCAAAAAATCGGTCGAAAGAACACGTTTCTTACGAACGCTGCTCAATTAAAAATGGATAGAAGAATATTTTCTATGGAAGAGTTAAACAACTTAATAAGACCTACAAAAAAGTCCGCCACAGCATATGTCTATCTCTTAAGATTGACTCACAGTAACCATTTTAATGTTAACATTTTTGTTAAAAAATATTACATAACTTCCAAGGCTATTTTCAAGTATATAGTATTAATCCTTATCCAAATAATTACGTTAATTAGCTTGGCCACATATTATAGATTAAAATTGTTCTTTACAGTATATAATTCAAATGAAAATTCTAGAAGATATCACGAATTTCACATACACGCATCGCAAAATTAATAAAATATTTGCAGTGAAACTACAGATTAGGTCATAGTTACTACGAAAATATTATTATAAGCTTAGCTATGCTGTAGATCCCCACCGATCACAATCAATTTGAAGTCAATATAGTATAATAATATGATCAATTTGGATAAAATAATATTCATCTATATATAATAATATAATATTTTAAACCACCCCGACTGATCTATGTATAATCTTTTCATTAAAAGCATTCCAATGACTCTAAACACGACATTTAAAATCTGAGCTGTAAGTTGGTGAGGATTTGAGTATTCTGCAGAGTCCAGGAGATGTCCCAGCATCAGGTCAATGTTCCATGTTCTTACAATATCGTTGAAGAAGAAGATTTTCGAATTGATCAGACCTATGAAAGTTGATTTCATAGCGCAATAACTAGAAAAAAGCTCATAGTTTTACAACGATTGAACGAATTTTCATGAATCAAAGCTAAGAAAACTCTCGATGAAGACATCTATCAAACAAAAAAAAACTATCAATAATAAAAACAAAATCGGTTCATCCGGTTAGGTGCAAAGATGCTACAGACAGACACACAGATACACACGTTAAACGTATATTTCCCCGACATTTTGCGTCGGGGAACGCGTAAGGTTACGGCGGCAGATGTTCACCTTTTTTTTATATCTTATAGGCTAGCGTTTGACCACTATCTCACCTGTTGGTAAGTGATGATGCGGTCGAAGATGGTAAGCACGCTAGGCCTAGACTGGGAACTGGCTCTCTAGGATAGCTGCCGGAACACATTAGATGTTTTTGGCGACAGATTTTCTAACTTGAGGGTAGCTGGCCAGGCGGACACTAAATTTTTCGATGGAAAAAGCCATTGGTTCACGGTAAGGTTTGAACTCGGTACCACGGTACCAATATCACTACTTAAGTATTATAAAACAAATTCCATCACTGCGTCTGTCTGTCTGTTCGCAATAATCTCAATAGCTACTGAACGGATTATCATGCGGTTTTCACCAATAGCCAGAGTGTTTATGAGGAAGATTTAGGTGCATAATTCGTTAAGGTTTTGTGTAAATTGGATGAAATATGACGATTATTGTTAAATATGTTCTTATTTTATATTCGATGCAACAAACCGATGCAAATTTTGTAGGCATATATGTTCTACCCGTGCGAAGCCGGGGCGGGCTGCTAGTCTTTACATAAAACCTTAACGAATTATACATATAAACCTTTCTCATGCATCACTCTATCTATTGGTGAAAACCGCAAATTCTGTAGTTTATCGCAAACTGACAGACAGACGCGGCAGGGGACTTTGTTTTATATTATGTAGTGTGATATAAAAGTAAAATTAAGAGTTGATGCTTAATGCGATGCCGAGAATATCAAGGCGGTTAGTTGTCGTTATAGGTATATCTTTAAATGTAGAAGATCAAACGTTGGACGAGCGCTTCTCTATGAGGCTGGATTTTTGTGCGGCTTGATACATTATAACGACGTTGTATCTACATACCAAAGTACAATATTTGCCAAATTTTCATTCGACAATATATGATGTAATAGTATATGCAATTAAACATTGTTTAAGTATTCCATTTAAAATACATTGTCATTAAAATTGTAACCCTATCTACAAAACTGGACAATGCAACAGAGTGCCCATATATTGATGGTTAGTGTGGATTATTTAAATTAAGACATGAATTGTTACATAAAAAAAATACAGCGTAGCAGATATAGCTTCTCTTGGCCTAATCATAATGTAAGGCATTGATTTGAACCTTAATGAGACGAATAAAAAATTAAGTGTAGCCACACTAACGTTAAGGTTTTGTTAAGTTTTTGTAGGAATCGCGAACGAAGTCGCGGGTACAGCTAGTTATCAATAAATGCCCGGATACTGAGAACCCTCAACAGTTCAATAGATTTACGTAGTAGATTCCAAAGCCTGAGCAAAGTGGAAGGGCTCGTAGACTTCCAGGCAATTCTAGAAGAAGGTCTTCAAGAATATGTTAAACTAGTCTATATATATATGGGTATGTATATGGATGTATATAATAAATAGATACATTATTTATTGTATCTTATTTATGTAGGTGTCTAAGCTTTATTCTTAGGTGTATGTTTATTTTGATTTATTATTGTTTTATTGGTAAATTTTGTAGTTTATAATATGGTTTTAATTTTTCTTAATAATTATTATTTTATTTATCGCCCCTATAATTTTACACCACCGACCTTGCTCAACACGCATCTTCCTTTCTCCATCCCAAGGTTGACTGTAAGAGATCGCTTTCAGCGATAAGTCCGCCCATTGTACTGTAGTTTTAAGTGTTTACTGTTTATTAAGTTAGTTTTAATTGGTGTACAATAAAGAATTTTGTATTGTATTGTATAGTCCAAGTAATGCTCATAGATTAATAGCGTAGCGTAATTCGAGGTCTATGGTTATGCTGTAATTAAAGACGTAGGTAAGTGATTAGCTAATTATACACGTATAAGTGATTATGAACTACTAGATGTAACAAACGGCTTTACAATACAAAAAATCTTTATTGATTACCAAATTCAGAGAGTATAATAGAGTAAAATATAAACATGGATTACAACAGTTATAGCGATCGATATATACTTGATTACAAACTAAAGACCATGAAGGATAGAAGTAACTAAAGACATAACAAGAGTTTTTACAATGAAACAGAAATACCTCTAGCTAAAGAATACATATAGGTCATAGATTATCTGTAAAACAGGAGGTCCTTAGAGTCAGATTTTTAAATAAAGTACCATGTAATCCGACATAATAACAGATACACTTATATTGTTCATGATTATTAAATAATTTCAGAAGAACTTCCTTTTATTTTTAACCGACTTCAAAAACTGACTGACGATATGACTGACTGATATGTATTTTTTTTATTTAAAAGGGTATATGTTTCATATGGCGGTCCCATTTAAATTAAATCGAGAAATGTTCAGTATCTCCAGAGATATGAAGAAAACACCTCAAACGTAGCACTGAAAATGACTAGCGCAAAGTTTGAAGATTTAGCATTAGTTTTTTAAACGATCTATAGGGTCTAAACTAGCCGCAGTCAGGTCTGGATTATCAAATTTTATTCGTGATCATTGAAAATAATGTTAAATTAGGTTAAAATATATGAGTAAGATCATATTTTCGATTATACATAATATCATCGCCACGGAGGATAAATTAGAAGGTTTTATTATGTAAGGGGACTGCAGCCAATTATATTGTATACTCGTATATGTAGAGAAGCACATTTCATGTAATAAAACAACAGATGAAGTAAATATAGTATTTATTCAATGTTATTTTTCTCATTATTTGGCAAACGTGAGAGTAAAGCCCTTTCTCTCAGCTTCCTGAGTAGTGAAAGTTCGGTGTGTGAGGCACTATTTTCTTCAGCCCATTGTATACCGACATCAAATGCGTAAATTACATCTTTTACTGCAACCTGTTTTTTTATGACGACCTTTTCGTTATCGTCTTCAGATTCGTCCTTAACAGAAGGTTGGTTAATGATATATTCTAACGTTTCTTGAAATACACTTTGCTCCTCATCTACTCCACGATACCAGTTGACTAAAGTATCAAGACTTATCTGCGTTTCAATAGCAACTTGTTCTAGTTCGTCCGGAGAAATATTTATTTTAGTTAAACTGAGAGGGGTGATTTCACTAACTTCCAGAGAATATTCTGGCCACAAGTTGCTCCATGTAGATGTAATGGCCGATGGAGACAGGGAATCCCAAGACTGACAAAGGGCAAATACCATATCTTTTATTTCAAACTCTTGCAATGTTTTTTCTATGGGCTGATCTTTCGCTATAGCTCTCTGCAGCAGATTTTTTTTGTAGTTTTGCTTGACATACTGAACATTGTGATTTTTCATTGGTTGGATTATTTCAGAGCAGTTTGATGGAACGAACATGACAGTGATACATTTATCCTCAGTTGTCAGTTCTTCTTCAGATAGATGACCGAAACCATTATCGATTACAAGCAACGACTTTTCGGAAAAATTGTGTGATTTCAACCATTCTCTAACTTCTGGAACGAAGCATTCATCAAACCATTGTTTAAAAAGGTCTTTCGTTATCCACTCACTTTTATGCCCGTAATAGTAGTTTACTGGCAGATCAATGTTCTTCAATGAACGTGGATATTTAGCTTTCCCAATAACTGCCAACTTCAGTTTGTGCGTGCCAAAAACGTTTGCGCACGGTAATATGATAACACGTTCTTTTGTCACCTTCACATCACATCCAGGCTCAGAGATAGACGCTTCGCTGGGTATAATACGCCAAAAAAGTCCTGATTCAACAGCATTGTACACCTGTGCAGGACAGAGATCCATTTCTTTCACTTTTTGTAAAAAACAACTTTTAAATGTCTCTACACAGGATGCATCATCAGAAAGTGTTTTAGTTGCCATCGTCGTCAAACGTATTCCAAAACGGTTTTTGAAGCGTTGTAACCATCCCTTGCTTGCTGCAAAGTCATCTTTATTCGTTATCTCCTTGTACAATAACTTAGCTTGCCTGATCAACATGGGACCAGAGATATGCATCTCATTTTTTTCTTGAATATACCACTTGTATAATGCTTCCTCCATCTCTGGGTGTCCAGCATTTCTGAGAGATTTCCTCTTCTCTAATGGGCAGTCGGTGGTAATTACATAGTTCTGAATTTTTTGACGTTGCTTTGAAATGTCATAGATTGTGGCCCGGCCCACGTTGAATTCACTTGCCAGCTTATTCATAGATTCATTACGATTTATGCGGTCCAGAATCTCACTTTTTTCTTTAATCGTTAACGTTTTGTGCTTTCTTTTTCGTATCGACAAAGACATGTTGTGAAAACACAAAGTAGGTACGTCACGTGTATGTAGCGGACTAAATTATACACAGAACAAACAATAAAACTGGAATTACAAGAATCTGCTGGCAAACTGAGACTAGTCAGTGGACACATGCACTGTTTCTTGCGTTAAAATAGCAACTGAACGCGTCACACAATTGGAGCGGGGTGAGGGCCGCTAGCGCGGGATGGCGGCCGACACTGTCATAGATCATGCATCTACGTGTACCAGAAGCGACAAATTGTATATTTACCTATCAGACTCTCGGAGTCACAAATAGTTTGAATGTCTAAAATTCCTGCTAGAACATAGTAAACAATACAATACAAACACTCTTTGTACACAGTTAATTTACAATAAACAAATTTTGATTTCGATTCATTATTGACTCCAACAAAAAAGACGTAACTAACTAAATATAAATAAAGTACAATGGGTGGTTTTATCACCATAAGCTATATCTTCCAGACAACGTTTGGATGGATATAGCATTAGTAGGTACTTGTTTTAGACCTTTTTTTGTTACTTTAAAAACGTCAAATAACATACGACAGTCAGTCTTATAATAATTACTGATTAACAAAATAAAATTCAAACTGAATATATATATATATATGATCATATGAGATGTAAAATTTTATAATTAAATGTTTAATCCTTATTCAAATTCAAATTTTATAAATTTCATAATATAACAAAATTCATATATTTTTTTAATAGACTACATTTTTTTTTAATATCTCATAGGCTAGCGTTTGACCACTATCTCACCTGTCGGTAAGTGATGATGCGGTCGAAGATGGTAAGTATGCTAGGCCTAGAATGGAAACTGGCTCTTAAGTATAGCTGCCGGAGCTGTTTGTCAAAATTGCGTAACGGCCAAAGTTTTTTCCTAATCATCAATCAAGCAAACTGAGATAAAACGCGCCAATTAACATATCAGTCTTCACTAAAGCACAATCATTGTAGTTAGCAATATTATACCCCACTGGGGTACTAAGTTGCTGATTGTAGGTAACATTACGCTGGATTGCCTCTGTCATATTTATTCTGTGATGTCACCGTTCAGAGTCGGATTACAGAGAGAGCCGGATTAGTTGGGTGGCGCATCCGGGTCGGGTCGGAGACTGGCGTGGCTTGCCGCAGATCTGTTAGTACGTTTTTGTTTTCCGAGATTACAAAAGAAGTAGATTATATTCAATTCGTGTGAATATATTATTGATGAATTATTAGATAAAGCTTATCCGTTAACCATAATGCTATTTTAACCGAAAAAAAACAGGAGGAGTTTCTGTTACGAGTTATTTTTTTGTTTAAATGTCTTGTGAAAGTTGAATACTTTAAGAAGATACATTTTATCAAGATCAAAGTTGCCTTCAAACAAAATATGTAGATCGATTTGTTTTAGATTAAGGGCTAGTTTTTTGATTAAAGGCTTACAGCCCCACTCTGTTCTGTGGCCCCACTAGTATCCCTCTCGTCCCGGTATGCCCGATTAACGGGGACTTCTGAGACACCCTGTATTATTCCTCAATTGTTTATTGGCTTCTTTAGCTCCAACAATTTATATAATTACGAAAACGAAAATTAATCCACTAATATTTACAGAATGGATGACGAAAATCCAGTTTTTATATACCTAACTCATTTATGCTTACTTCGATTTTTGTAATACGATAAGCGGTCAATCGGGTCAAGGATCATGACTTTTGCAAATGGGGCTGCTCGAGGTTTACGACTGTACGATATGTCGAGTACAGGAACGTTATGGAAGAATTATTATGAAAATCAGGCATTCTTACGCTGTATATCAAGGTTACCTCAGTAATTGAAAGGCATTAAAGAACTAAGAGACTTAAGAGACTTAAGAGAGAGAGAGACCTAACTTAAGACTTGTTATTGAACCAACGAAATGTGGCCCACTAATTGTTCAAACATCAACGCATTTACTTGTTAGAAATATCATGAACACAGGTTTAAACATAGAACAAACTATTTTTTTTCCTTCATTGTTAAGGTTAATAAATTAATATTTACGTTGTTTAAATAAGAGCAAATATGTCTAATAATTACTTAAAATTAATTATTTTGATGTTCACTTAGGTTCCATTGAAGATGTAGCATTAGAAGAAATAATTCGTGATCATTTACAAAAAAAGGAAAAAAAAACGACTTCACATGCCACGATAGTCAAAATAGCCAGTAGTATCATGTCGTCAAGGTATACAAATGCATATATCTTCAATGTATTTAATGTGTTTGAGACGTTTATTGTCATATCTCTGGAGATACTTATCAGATCTCAATGAAATTAAAATGGGATCATTCCGAAAACGTATTCTACCGCTTAAAAAAAGAATCATTCAAATCGGTTTTCAATTGACGGAGTAATCGCGTAACATACACACAAAAAAAAAGAAAAAAAAAACATACAGACGAATTGATAACTTCCTTCTTTTTGAAAGTCGGTTGATAAAATAATGAACAATTTACTTTTCATTTATTTATGGACATTATTGGACTACTGAAAGATGAACACAACGCTAATTGTAGGATTGCCAACCGAACTATTAAAGTATGTCTCGCATTCTATAATTGCAGATAGGTAAATACATAATGTTTGTGACAAATATGTGATACAGTATGAAATACTTTACGTATTTAATAGTAGGTTTTCTTCTTACCGTGAAAACCATTATACCAGTACCACCGAAAGGTCTTGATATAAACACACTTTATAATATACCTTAAAATTCATAAATCACCTGGTGTGAGGTAGCTGACAAATCTGGGCCTATCCATTATTATAATAATTAAACTAAACTAAAACAACCGACTTCTATGACCCGCGTGTCAATTTTATTAGGAAGTTTGAAACGTTTATCATCATATCTCTGGAAATACTTATCAAATCTCGATGAAATAACAATGGGACCACCTTGAAAATGTACCCTAACGATCAAAAAAATAATAATTCAAATCGGTTCATAATAAACGGAGTAATCACGTAACATAAACACAAAAAAAACATATAGACGAATTGAGAACCTTCTTCTTTTTGGAAGTTGGTTGAAAAGAATATCGTAGAACTATTTGAACCAACTTACACGGATCATATAACATCAGAAACTCTACAAAAGCCGTCGCGTATACCCGGCCCCTGCGTATTAGGTAATAGCTCCTAAAAGTTATGAAGGATCCGTGTCGATCAGCTGTTGAGATGTGTCAGGAGTGTGAGATGTGTCAACGATGTGTCACTTTATTGAATATCTGATATTGATGAAAGGAATAAATAGTGGATGGAGAATAAAGCGGCCTGAAAATCCTGGGATTCTCGGGTTCGTATTTCACACAGACCTGCTACATATTAAACTCGATCGCGTACACCGGCCCCCATGAGAACGACCTTGAACGGAGTTTGTCCCTTTCTTTTGTATGGACAACTTATATATATACCATACATATAGTATAGAACATAATATATGCAACACATGGTGTTAGGACACTATCTAGTGTCTGCCTGGCCAGCTACCACCCTCAAGTTAGAAAAATCTGTCACCAAACATCTAATGTGTTCCGGCAGCTATGCTTGAGAGCCAGTTCCCATTCTAGCCCTAGCGTGCTTACCATCTTCGACCGCATCATCACTTACCAACAGGTGAGATAGTGGTCAAACGCTAGCCTATACAATATAAATATATATATATATATATATATATATATATATATATATATATATATATATATATAGGACTATCAGGTTGTTAGACAAGGACACTGGTCTCTCAATTGGGCCGTTTTGTTCTACAAAGCAATTACAACCTTATCGTTAAAGCATACGGATTAAATTGAGTTTGTCAAAACATCTGCAGTGCACCATCCTTTTTATTAAGGTTCCGTTAGACAGTTGAAATTTTCACAGATGGTGCATTTCTGTTGCCGCTAGAACAACAAATACTAAAAATAAAATAAAGTTAAAAATTAAAGGGCACATACAAAAAACGTGTTTTTAAACGCCATCTATCTAATTAGTTTCGGCAAAATGACATAGATGGCGCTAGTAAACGAGCCCCGTCTTTCTATATCGCGACCAAATCAAATATTCTTCGTAATATCAATTAATCAAATATATGAGGTTGAAACTCTGTTATGTTTCGTATTGTACGAAACCCTCCCTAAGTGTGCGATAAGAGACGCGATGCTGACTCGCACTTGGCCAGTTTTATTACGTCTATGGTATTTCAAGCCAAGATAGCAAGCTAACTAGACTTGACTAGACTAACGAGTAAGGATTTTTTATGGTGTGAAAGTAGTCATCACCCGGCTTACTTTACATCGTAAAGTAACGTAATCGTGTAACGGGAAAAGCCCGTGAACAACGACCTAATATCCCTATGTGTTAGGGCCCGGAGGCGTAATCGGGAGAACGGTCGGCTTTGATGCCAGAGGTACCGAATTCAAAACCCCACCGTGCACTAGTGGATTTTTCTATCAAAAAAATGTATGTGCGCTTTCACAGTTGCCCTCCGGTGAAGGAAAAACATCGTTAAGAAACCGACAACCCCTTCATGGTGGTAGGCCACTATCTAGTGTCCGCCTGGCCAGCTACAAGTTAGAAAATCTGTCGCCAAAACATCTAATGTGTTCCGGCAGCTACCTTGACAGCCAGTTCCCATTCTAGGCCGACTGTATCGACTGTATCATTACTTACCAATAGATATATATATATATATATATATATATATATATATATATATATATATAAAGATATATGTAGATAAGCACCTCAAACTTGGTACTGAAAATTAATAGCGTGGCATTAGAAGTCGGTTCTTTTAGTTTTTTAAACTATCTTATTTATGTATGTTCTCCGATTACTCGTACACGCCTGAACCGATTTTAGAAAATTATTTTTTGTTTTGTTTATACACATTCTAAGTAGTCCCATTTAAATTTGAACAAGATATGTTCAGTATCTCCAGAGATATGGAGATAAACAACTCGACACATTACATTATATAGGTACTTAAATATAACATTTTAAACCACTCAACTGGAACTAATTAACTGATGGTTCTCACCATATATATCATAAAAGGATTTACATAAAAGCGTAAATATTAACGTTTAAATCCCAATCCCTTTTCGAGCAAATGTCAAAAGCTATAACATTGGTTCAAATATTTACCAAGTCCATCACGCGGAGTGGTAAAACATCGCTTACCTAATCGGAAAAGTTGGAAGATTCATGTTTTATCTCCTAGTTCTCTGTTTGAGTGAGCGGAAAATGTGTTAACAAGCAGGCTTTGTAACTTGAAAGTATTTGTAGAACAATAATTAAGATAGTTTAAATATTATGTTTCTTTGAAGTGTCACACACTTTATATTTTTGTAAATTGTTAAACACAATCCAAAATTTCATCGTACCGATGGGACTCGAACCCGCACCCCCCGGATAACACGTCCAGGTGCTCTGCCAATTAAGCCACGGTTCGATCCAAGATAGTTTAATAATTAAGATAGTTTAAAAACTAAAACAACCGACTTCCATGCCCCGCGAGTCAATTTTAGAAGCAAGTTTGAAACGTTTATCGTCATATCTCTGGAGATACTTATCAGATCTCGATGAAATTACAATAGGAACATCTTGAAAACGTTCACAATTGACGGAGTAATCGCGTAACATACACAAAAAAAAACATACAGACGAATTGATAACCTCCTTCTTTTTGGAAATCGGTGGAAAATAAATCTTTGTCGAGGCATAAATATATATAAATATAATAAATAATGTATTTCTCTAAAAATGATATTTATTTTTTAGAAATTAATGTCGTAATAATTAAATGTATGATGAAACATAAACTGTTCGCTTAGCACTACAATTATTTTTCGTTTAGTCGTTCTAAATTTTGCAATTTCTAGAAAAAAAAACGCATATCCTAAAACAATCCTATGAAAAGTGCAATAAAAGTAAAGAAGTTGTATCAGCAATTGAATCAGACAAACAAACATCCTACCCTTCGTTTTATGATATAGCCCACCTAGAGTCCGACGACTTCAATCCCTTACGCGTAGCGCGTATTAGACGCTCGTTTTTAGGGTTCCGTACCCAAAGGGTAAAACGGGACCCTATTACTAAGACTCCGCTGTCCTGTCTGTCTGTTTGTCTGTCTGTCCGTCTGTCACCAGGCTATAGCTCATTAACCGTGATGGTTAGACAGTTGAAATTTTCACAGATGGTGTATTTCTGTTGCCGCTAGAACAACAAATACTAAAAACAAAATAAAGTTACAAATTAAAGGGGGTCCCCATACAAAAAACATGTTTTTAAACGCCATCTATCTAATTAGTTTCGGCAAAATGACATAGATGGCGCTAGTAAACGAGCCCCGTCTTTCTAGATCGCGACCAAACCTAATATTTTTGGTAATATCAATTAATCAAAATATATATGAGGTTGAAACTCTGTTATGTTTCGTATTGTACGGAACCCTCCCTAAGTGTGCGATAAGAGACGCGATGCTGACTCGCACTTGGCCAGTTTTATTTATTTATTTTTAACACATTTTAGTAAAAAAGGTTCTTATTCAATTTTGTACCCAATTCGCGTGGATATTGCTTTTAACTGACTCGCAGAATGAGAAAGTTACCACTTTTGTCCCCCCCCCCCCCCACCCCCCTCTAAAAGCTAAACTGCTGGCTTGAAAAATCTGGAAAAAATCGCGATAATAGCGCATTTCATGAAGTTTAAAGAAAAATTATGGCGGTTGAGATAACTTTATTAGTTTAGCAGTAATAGTCGATGAACTTGGGTATTTGATAATTTTGTACCAAATACAAAATACTTACAATAAATCCTTTAAAGTGACAAAGACGAAGTACCTAGTTGCTTGTTTATAAGGGGCAAAGACTTGCATTGAATAACGGGCTACTATGGAACCCTACATTGCGCGTGGCCCGACACGCACTTGGCCGGTTATTTGACTACTGTAACTCGGCATCTTTTGCGATATTATTGCAACTTTTTACATAAGTTTTAGCCTAAAATATTATTAGTTTTTATTATATGTGATACTACGTCTGCGTAATTGCTTCTTGCGTTCACAAAGTACCCTTGTAAAATATGTACACTTCATTTATTCTTATATGGCTGGCTTTTTATATGAGAGATATTTTTCATACCATACTACCATGCTTGACCGCACCCTCACTTACAAATAGGTGAGGTAATGGTAAAACGCTAGCCTATGCGATAAAAAAAACCATTTAAGAATAAGCCAGAATGGAGTATATATATTTTACAATGGGACCTTATGTACGCTATGAGCTAGAACGCTGACAGTATCACAGAATAAATAATAGTATTACACTATGCGCGATTTTTAAACGCTCGTGATCAAGGTACGTGTAAAGGCTAGCCGACGTTATTTGGATAGGTGCCAGGCGACACTGAAGGTCAAATATATACACACAGGGTTAGAAATCAGCCAACATTGATACTACCAATATTTGATTACTTTTGCAAAGGAGTATCTGCATGTTTTTTGCATTAAGATATTTTTAGAAAACTATACATTCAATGTAGGATTAGGGGTTAGGTTAGGATTGTGGGTTGAAGACAGATGATAGGAAACCGAGTGAGCATTATTACCGGATTATTTAATTATTGTTTTGTATAATTTCGTATCTATGTAGGGTTTCTTCAAGAGAATGGTAAAAAGATTTTTAGAGGCAGGCAGACCAGTAACGCCTCTGGTGCTGCAGATGTTTATAGGCGACGGCGACCGTTTCCTATCAAGCGGGCCGTTGATTTGTTTGTAAATAAATTTTATTAAAAAAAAAATGTAATACAAAATGCATATCGGTAAATACAACTTGCACACTGTTTGTTGATAATCGCATCTGTTGAACATAGCGGCTGGAATGAGACATAATTGCATTTATTTATATGTACCGATTTTTCTCTTCAAGCAATTATGGGTAGGTAGATACTAAACATCTTATTACATATTACAAAACAAAGCCACTCCCACTGGCTGTACGCTTGGTCTTTTAAACTACGCAACAGATTTTAATGCACTTTTCAGCAATAGACATAGTGTATCAAGAATAATGTTTATAACCAGTGCAGTGCAGCTAGTTTATAAAAAAGACGTTTCAAGATAAGTATGGTTTATCTAATGCTTCTGAGTTTTATTATATTATGTATGTATAATGAAGCTTCTGACGTTACGGCATAGAAAAGATAATAATACTACGTAGTTTCGGTTTCAGCAGGGCTAGCATGGCCTTATCCCCGGGGGAAAGACAAAATTATTTCCCTGTTTTTCGCCACTGACAGGAGATGAACACAACAATTTAAACGCTTGGTGAAGTTTAAGCCCAAGTTTTGATTTTGTTTTGTATTAAAAAGTTTAAAAAAATAATTGATTAAAAATCAGCGGGCGTTTATAATTGTCGAAAAACTTAACTTATAGTTTGCCTTCTTTACCAAACAAAACACGGATAGGTGAAAAGACAAAATAGTCCCCTTGCTATGCTAGCCCTGCAGGGAGCGGTGGCTACAGGCTATAACAATTGCTATGACGTCGATGGCTACAGCGATCTAATGTACAAGCGCCCCGAGCGTCCCACCCGCAAATGTACACGAGCCTTTCGCGTGTGAAACGCGTATACGTTCTTCCATCTAACCATCCATATCTCACGGAGTCCACAAATGCGTGTCCCTATCTCATAAGCCCGGATAAAGTACGCCTCGATCCTCATCCACACATTTCGCGGAGGATGGCTGTCGTTTCATATCCTGGCAATTCATTTTATTTGTGCCTAAAAGGATCTTTGTGAAAAAACGTCTGGGAAATACATCGTTTGGTTTCAGCCACGTTTTTTCTGATTGGCAATTTTACGGGAAAATTGGTAGTTGTATATTTCTTTTTAACCGACATCACAAAAAAGGAGGAGGATCTCAATTCGTCGGAATCTTTTTAGGGTTCCGTACCCAAAGGGTAAAACGGGACCCTATTACTAAGACTCCGCTGTCCGTCTGTCTGTCTGTCTGTCTATCTGTCTGTCTGTCTGTCTGTCCGTCCGTCTGTCACCAGGCTGTATCTCATGAACCGTGATAGTTAAACAGTTCAAATTTTTACCGATGATGTATTTTTGTTGCCGCTATAACAACAAATACTAAAAACAGAATAAAGTTAAAAATTAAAGGGGGTCATCATACAAAAAACGTGTTTTTAAACGCCATCTATCTAATTAGTTTTGGCAAAATGACATAGATGGCGCTAGTAAACGAGCCCCGTCTTTCTAGATCGCGACCAAACCAGACACATTCTTGGTAATATCAATTAATCAAATATATAACTAGGTTAGGTTATAATAGGTTAGGTAATAAATAGCTAGGTTATAACTAGGATAAGGTTAAAACTCTGTTATGTTTCGTATTGTACGGAACCCTCCCTAAGTGAGCGGTAAGAAACGCGATGCTGACTCGCACTTGGCCAGTTTTATTTTTTATTTATGTACACCGATTAATCAAAGATGCCTGAACCAATTTGGAAAATTCTTTTTTTGTTTCAGAGTTGGTTTCAACCCTTCCCAGGTGATCTCATGTAAATTTTAACGAAATCGGTCGAACGCTTTTTAGTATAATATATCATCTATTGTGATACGATCTTTAGTACAAATGTGTTTTCCTGGAAATAAAATAGCTACACTGTTGTGAAAAGTGCCGCTGAACAACTGAATTTAGTACAATCCATAAAAAGCAATTGTGACAACCCGCCTTCAAAATTGGTTGACAACTTGACACTGAAGATCTTGCTTAAATTCGACGAATCAATTACAATAATGATTTGTTAGTAGTTGGCTTCAGAACCACAACAGAGGCCTGCAACTAGCACTGTTCATATATATTTACCACCACCCAAGCATCACGTGTACAAAAAAGGCCTAATCGACAGACGTAGGTGTGCTGTGGTGTTAAAAATGACATTGAGGTTTCTTAAATCATTTTTTCTCAAAGTCAATCATTTAAAAGATAGGCGCGTCTAAAGTGGCAAAATGTGTCCCCCCTCCCCCCCCCCCCTAACATCTTAAGGGAGTGAAAAATCTAGAAAAAATATATTCTGTAGATCTCAATAAAAACTTTCAACGATAATTGGTTTGAACGAGATACAGTCAGCAGTTTTTGAGATACAGCGACCGCAAATATAACTTTGTTTTTCATGCAAACACTACGATAAACAAAGTAAATTTTTTGGTTGCGTAAAATCATAGTTATAGAATACGCTACTGTGTTACGGAACCCTACCACATGAGTAAAGAAGGAAGTTTCCTTCTTTACTCATGTGACCCTACGAATGCGAGTCCGACTTGGACTTGGCCAGTTTTTTATTATTATTATTTTATACCACGCTAATTACTCCGGCTATTGTAATTTCATCGAGATCTGGTAAGTATCTCCAAAGATATGGAGATAACGACCTCAAACTTAGTACCTACTGAATATGACTAGCGCGGGATTTGGAGTTTCTTATTTTTTAAACGGTTTTTAATTATAAAGCAATATATAAAATGGTTTGAACCGCTACCTTACCTAATGCTAAACAACGATGCTATTTTGAGACGCAGAACGCTTATCTAGAACACATTCCGTGACTTGTAGACTTAAATAAACTGGCCAAGTGCAAGTCGGACTCGCACTAGTAGGGCTCCGTACCACACTACAGTATTTTATAAGATCGAGCAAAAAATACCACTATCATTTTTCACCAGCAAAACATAATAATTAATAAACATTTTATTTCTTATAACGCCATCTAACGTCTAACAAAGGTGTTAGGGATCGACATTTCAACATAACGCCATCTATGGGACGTTTACCTAACTAATCGTTTATAGATGGCGTGAAATGCCGAAAAAAACACAATACAATACAATACAAAACTCTCTATTGATAACCAAAACACAAAATGTACAACAGCTTCATTAAAAAAACAATAACATAATGGTAAAGCAATTCTTGTACGTTTCTTGTATGGGGGGACCCTCTATTATTTTTAACTTTATCCTGTTTTTAGTATTTGTTGTTATAGCAGCAACAGAAATACATCATCTGTGAACATTTCAACTGTCTAACTATCACGGTTAATGAGCTATAGCCTGGTGACAGACGGACAGACAAACAGACAGACAGACAGACAGACGGACAGCGGAGTCTTAGTAATAGGGTCCCGTTCTACTCTTTGGGTACGGAACCCTAAAAATCAATCACTCATCGC